>LOJH01001623.1:29701-47485 GCA_001685095.1 Ellobius talpinus
ACACACACACACACACACACACACACACACACACACCCCACAATATAAGAGAAAAAAAAGAAAAAGAGGTCCGAGTGGGAAGCTGCTTTGCCCGTCCTGAAGATTGCAACTAAGGGGGCCCAGGTTGTGTGATGGCCCAGAAACAGGTTCGTTTCCATCCACTTGATTGGAAACACCTTGATGGACATTCACAACTAAATATTTTTATTTGAATTCATATCATCTTTGTCGTTTTCTCTCACTTGGAATTTCCTCAGCCGTTTTCATTACAGATGTCTCTTTCCTTGTTAAAATGTACCTCCTACTGAATACTTGGGAAACTCAAAGGGAAATGTGCTGAGTGGCCGGTGAGCCTTCCGGGCGGGGCTGGCATTGGCCTCCACCCTATAGCCAGCAGAGCTGCTCGCCCTGTTCTCCCTGCAGGGCCTTGGGAGGCAGTCTGGCCAGGCCAGCACTTTCTATGCCTGCCTGGACTTTCCGGAACCTGCAGAGGAAGGGTCTCCTCCGTGACCAGCTGGACTTGGTGTTTCTGTGTCATGCAGCAGACAGGCTGCAGCTCTTGCCATTTCACTGCCCTCTTCCAAGTCACCCAGTCACCCCAGGAGGCTGGCTTTATGAGGACCTCCGGGTGGACAGCACACCCTCCACTATGATACCTGAAAAACAGCATCTCCTGGGCTGACCAGATGGCCCGGAACACCCTCCCTCCGCCTGCCCGAGCCCCCCTCACTGTCCACTCTTTACAGGATGCTCCTGTACTTACAATGATCCGTGTATTTCTTTTCCTTTCGGGGTTCCGAGTAAGCCAGGAAGTAAAAGCGTCTGTCACTGTTCAGGGGACTGACACCCCTTTCCCTGCATGTGTCGAGTGTCTGAGAATAAGTGAAGTCCCCTTGTAGCTCCAGTGTCCCAAGGACACCGAGGATACTCTTCTCACTGCTTGTCATTGCACCCAATGAAGTGGCGTTACAATTCCCAAAGCACGAGTTACCTTATGAGCGGCGTCTAACCTGAATGCACTGTTCTCCCTTCCCAAACTGGGTAAGATCTCGGAAGGGGCTGTGTCTGCTCACTCCTAACCTGGGGACTGACCTCTTCTCTGAGTGTTGATTGACAAAGTTGGAGAATCACCTCATCTGTTACAAGTCCCATTCCCTCACCTTCCTCACTCTCCCAAGGACCGCTTCTCAAACCCCTTTTTAAAGATGAACCGTGGTCCTATCACAGCCCGTGACTGTCTACTGAGTGGTGCAGTGACAGCTGGATTCGGGCCTTGTTCCTCCCTTCAGGCTCCGCAGCCGTCCTGGTTGGAGCACCATGGGCCGAGATCGGTTCACCATATCTGCTGGCTGGGAGGGACCGTTTAGTCTGGGGAACCGTTTATCTGCTGTTGCGTGCCAGGTGCCACCTAGGCTGTGGGCACCGGGTATGAGAACGGAGCGGAGAAGGGCTTCCTGAGCCGTGCTGGACACTCCTGGAGCACAGAGAAGCGGGCACTGGGTCCCGCTGTCACACGGCACCTGTTACACAACTGGGCAGTCCTTGCTTTCTGCTTGCTCTTCTGTAGGAACCTCTGTCCTCACAGCTTCCTTTGCCTCCTAATGGGTCCCAAATCCACACGATGTACAAATGTAAACTTGTTGATTTTATTAAAATTCTTCTAATTCTTCCTTTTTTGTCATTTTTTTAAATAAAAGTCATCTTACTAAAGTGCTGGCTTCTACATATGCTGCCTCATTGGAAGGAGTTCTAGAGTCCAGCTGCACTCTGCCTTTTCCCTGTGCCTGTGGAGCAGCTGCACTCTGCCTTTTCCCTGTGCCCATGGAGGTACCTGCAGCAGCTCGGGTACTTAGCCCCTTAGGCTCTGCTACGGGTGACTGGGTTTTAACCTCTCCACCTCCGCATTTATCTCCTGCATTTTCTTAGAGCACTGCTGTGTACCCACTGTCTTCAAGTGAGCCACGCACTCAACAGTAACGCACCAAGAGGTTGGATGACTTAGCCCATTCTCCTTGAAGCCGAATGCTCTTCCTCAGTGGATAAGGGTGCTCGCTGCAAACACACGAGAACCTGATTTGCGGCCCCTGGACCCACGGGGAAAGCCAGGAGCAGCTGGCCTGTAAGTGCCGAGGTATGGAAGGGCACAGACAGCATTGCTCCAGGTCCAGTGAGAGCCCCTCCCTGCCTTCGAGGGCATGAAGCAGAGGTAGAGCCGGACCCCTGAGACTGTCCTCTCGCCTCCATGATCCCTGCCCTGAAGTGGTACACAGGCGTGCACCAAGTGTTTTCAGATCAGCCCCCCTCCCTACAGTGGTCACAATAGGTCGTTGAGCAATCCTGTTGGATGTCTGTACTCATGGACTTGCATTGTGGGTACTGCTTACTGCTTCATCCCTGAGCAAAGGGGACTACAAGCATCTTATGGACTCTTCTAACCTTCCTCTGTCCTGTGGTCAGGTAAAGCTCACATCCGTGGAGTGAGGCAAGCTGTCGGGGCTCAGATTTCAAGCAGAAAACTGGGGTATTGTAATTTTAGTTTGGCACCAGTCCAGCAAGATGACCACCTCACCCCCCCACACACCTGAAAAATTCTCTTGTCTGGCACTTCGCCAAGCAAGGAGACCCCCCCAAAAAAACTAGCTCAGGTTTTACTGTTATTCCAATTACCATGGGTGCTGCTTTCAGAGAAGTGAAGCCACAGCTGGGATTTTTTGTTTTACACACGGGTATCCTAACGTCTATTAGCATATTAAATAATAAAGCAGGAGATGGCGGAGGCTAAACTGGAGCCTGGAAAGAAGAGGCTACATTCACACCGAGTCACAGGACCTACTGCAAAGAGAAGAGACGAGGCTTAAATGGCAGAGGAGTAAATTGTCCTAAATGTGTCTTGTGGAGGCAAAGACTGGCATCTGCCTCAGTTAAATGGACTGTGACTTGTGTTAGGAGTAATTAGATATTAACTAATACCCCATTTGCTCCTAGCGGATCTGTCAACCTTAGCATTTGAAATGAAAACCTGCAAGCATCTAGACCATATGGACCAGAGACCTTCTCACCTCAGCAAAGCTCCGTGGCCTGAGCTCCATCTAAAGGCTTGTTAGCATGCTGTTTGGAGAAAAGCACTGAATTAATGATGCCTGCTTTTCTTTGGCTTGTAACCAGGGAAAGGAAACAAACAGCTATAATTCAGTCTGCAGCCTAGAGTGGTAAATTAGCTAAATGAGATCACGTGGCAAGAAAGAATTAGAGCTACTGGACCACGTGAGACTTTTTACCAAAAAGATACCAAAGGACTTGGGTGCCGCTGACTCTGCTACTCTACCTGGACACAGCCATGTCCCTTAGACCTTGGGGTCTCATCCATGATCGGGGGTACAGCTGGGTAGCATCTGAGGTCTCTTCAGGAGTTAACTTTCTGATCAAGGGAATCAGAGTAAGGGAATGGATGTGATTCAGCCTTCAACGCTCAGTGCTGCCCTTCAGGGCTTGGGGAACCCCAATAGCACCCAGCACAGAAACTCCTATTTGGCTGCATGACTGTGGTATGGCTGTCGCTATGAGCTATCAGCACTCCCATAACTCACTGCATGGTCGCTGTCCAGGAAAGTGACCCACAGCCATCCACATAGGTTCTAGCTGTCTGGTGTTCAATTGTTCCTGTTCTCCAGTCTGTGCTAAGATGCATTCTTTTGCCTCTGGTGTCTTCGACTCCTTCACCACTCGGGTCATCTTTCTCATTTTCCGTTTGTCTTAGTTGAGACAGTAAGCTTTTCCTCCAGATTTCATTCACGTTCTTCTCAGCTCAGCAGACAAATCCCAGCCTACTCTCAGGAATATGAGCGAAAGTGACCTGGTTTTCATCATTGCCTAAAATTAAACTGACTTGCCCTGTCTCCCCCTCAGTGGTCCACACAAACATTTGTGATTTACCTGGGTCAGCTGATATACATGACAGAATTAGGGGAGCCCGGCTGCCTACTGTCCTTCACTCCCTCCTCTCTAACTGGGATGTTACAGGAAAATCCCCCAAATCCATTCTAAATTGTTTCAATACATTGCTGAGTTACAGGCCACTGTTGACTAAAGCCTATAAATACGTATAGCCAAGTGCTAAACTTTTGCGTTCTTGGGAATTAGAGGACATGAAAGCGTTTCCTTGATTATTTGCATAATAACACACACCTCTGAAAACAGTTTCTTTGATTTCAAATAATTTACCAGACTATATTTATTTTATATGAATAAACCACATCAAGAAATCAGTGTTTTGCCCCAAAGAAAAGCAATAACTGTTACTATGTCACCAATGTGACAACATTTAAAAAGTGCTCCTCTTTCAAACCATAAACATATACCCCATAAACATCATTGTAAGTACTAATTTTTTTTTGTGGGTCAGGGCAGGGTTTGCAACCACACATCCAGGAATCAGAGGACAACTCAAGGGGCTCAATTCTCTTTCATCAGCTGGGTCCTTGGGATTGGAGTCTGTAGATAGAAGTTTCTGTCTATCTACATTCAGTCCCAAATAAACACACAGAGGCTTATATTAATTATAATCTGTTAGGCCTGTTGCTCAGACTTATTACTAACTACCTCTTCAACTTAAATTAACCCATAATACTTAACTATATTTAGCTTTGTGACTTGGTACCTTTTCTCAGTGAGGCATTCTCATCTTGCTTCCTCTGCTTCTGGCTTACATCTGCATCTCTGCCTTTTGTCTTCCCAGAATTCTCCTAGTTTGGTTGCCCCACCTATATTTCTTGCTTGGCTACTGGCCAATCAGTGTTTTATGTTGGCAATATGAGTGACAAATCTTTACAGTGTACGTGAGCATTAACCCACAGTAGGACTCTGTTCACTAGACTTGGCAGTAATCATTTCCAGCCACTGAGACATTTTACTAACCCTGAAACCACTTTCCTTTTCCATTCTATTTTTATTTTATGTTTATGAATATTTTACATGCTTGCATGTCTGCGCACCACATTCATTCAGTGCCCACAGAGGCCAGAAAAGGGCACTGGGACTCCTTGGGATGGGAGTTACAGATGACTATGATCTGTATTATGCCATGTGGTGCTGGAAATTGAACCAGGGTCCTCTGGACGAGAGCTAAGGCCCTTAACCAATGAGGCACCTCTCCAGGCCCCTGCAGTAACTTTGGAAAAAGAATTTTTCTTTGAGATTTATTTGTTTTCGTTTTCTGTGTATGGTTGTTTATTCACAGGTATGTTTGTGTTCCACATGTGTGTGATACCCATGAAGTCCAGCAGGGGGTGCCAAATCTTCTTGGAACTGGAGGTATACACAGTTGTGAGCTGCCATGTGGGTGCTGGGAATTGAAACCTGGTCCTCTAGAAGAGCAGTGGGTGCAGTTAACGTCTGAGTCATCTCTCCAGCCCATGCAGCCACTTTTAAGTGTATCTTTCAGTGACATGAGTATTGTCACGTTGAAATACAACCATTACCATCACCCATCTCCACGTGTTCTTGATCCCAAAGATTCTGTGTTCAGTGGTATATAATGACTTCCAGTCTCCCCTTCGCCCACTGCAACCACCTCTTTTTCTTGTTTCTGTGATTCTGATAATGCCAGGGTTGCTCAAATAAGTCAAACTATGTTGTTCTCTGCCATGACTGAATACATTTGGCCTATTGTTGTGTGACTGTGTCACAATTGCCTTTTAAAAAGCAAACCTACAATTCCTTTCATGGTTTTAAATAGTGTGTTACCAACAATGTGTGTGTTTGTGCACTGACTATTTACATGTATATGTATTTGATATTAGAATTTACTAGATTAGAAATCGTTGGATTGTATTAGAATTAGAATTTCTATTTCCTATATCCAGACCATGTAAAATATAACTTTCTATCAACTCACCTAAATGTCCTCCATCTATGGTCTGGATCAAATGACTAAAACACACCAATGAGCAAAGCTGGTGTGTGGTCTGCTGTGGGTCCCTAAGAATGGCTTTGGGTGTTGTCAACAGGGACTCCCCACCACCCATCTATGATGTGACACTTGCTTACCTACAGAGGTTTGTGCCAAGTCTATTCAGAAACAAGAGCCAGACTAACTCATATAGGGAAGTAGAGCAGGGGCAGGTGCCTACCTACAGGTTTCAGTGTGCGACAAAACAGGCAGGGGTGTATTTCACAGTAGGTCTCCTAATGGATGCTATGTTACCATAATTGTCCCCAACCTCTCTCTGTATACAACCACCCAGTCGTGTGGGGAGGGGTGATACCCCACTTAGATTCTAGATCCTTGGTCATGTCCCTCCTTGGAGAATTGCTGAAGTTACCGTGACCCCCATTATTACCTTTGAGGGGGGTCACTACCCCTCCATGATGTTGATACCCACAACAGCCTGATGAACTGGCTAGGATAGGGGGTTTGGGTGCAGATTTCTCTGCTTCACTTTGTTGGGGGAGCAAGGTGACCTTTTGAAGAGTGTAAATGGTGGGGGTGGGGTCTGGTCTGGTCTAGGATGGGATGGGCTGGTGTTCCACTTCTCCATGGGCATGAGCTGAGGAACAGTATCTGAGGAAGTCAAAGCCAGCCTGCTTCCTTTTCCTGCCACCATGGGGAGACTGGAACTGCAGAGTCCCCGGCATGCTGGCACACCTGCGTGGCAGGCCTGTGTCCTGGGTAATCTCTGGAATAGACTGAAGCAAAGGTCATCTAATTATAGAGGCCGGGCATACCGAATGGGCGAGCATCCTGTGAGCAAGCGCACCATTATCTCTGCCCCGTCACTGTAATTTCACGCAAGCGAACACAAGCAGGCAGGGCACTGTCTGTCCTGTGTGAGCTTAATCTGCCACCACTGTTGTTGTTTTCAGATGGTTTTCTGTTTACGTAGATGCTGGGAAATGAACTGCTTCGTTAACAATGGACAGAAGAGATCAGCTATTCCCAGCCCACTGTGGCCTTACCAGGGTGGTTATTACTTAGGGGGAGGGGGGAAGCGAGCTAATAAAGCTACTGTGTGTGTGTGTGGAGAGGGGTGGGGTGGATAAGAATTAGCTGATACAAGAAGTCCCAGGATATACAAGAGACGTGGAATGGATGCTATGTATGGCCTATAAAGGTCATGAGCTTTGTGGTCCAGTGATTTTGAATGTATGTCTTTCCCAGCTCACAACCCCATTCGACCGAGCGTTTTCCTTTTCTGTCTCTATTTCTTATTCTAAGTATGGGTCTCTGGTGCAATTATTTGTCTTGGGAGGCAACCTCCCCCCCCCAAAAAAAAACCTCTAGAAACTCCAGCAGGTGCCCTCTGGGACTCAAATCCATGCTACAACAAACAATGCAGCTTTCCCAGTCTTCAGAACCGGAAGCCTTAACACATCTCGTTCCTCATAATTTGTACAGTCTGAGGTGGGGGTATAGCACTGGATGACAAGACCCCCGAGAAGAGGATGTGTCTGCTGATGGCTCGGACAAGGTGTGACCGATTTGGAAAGTACAGAGTGGGAATGTGGAGGGCAGCCAGGAGCACTCGGGTCTGCCTGATGGGAAGAAACCCAGTAGTGACCACAACCCCCTGATAAGTCATAAGATGATGCCCAGAGGTCTGCGCGTGGGGAAAAGTGTGTTGTCAGTAGCTTAGGCTAGCTGTTCTAGTAGATCCATCCCATCTCAGAGGCAATCTGGAAGCCTTGAGGGAGAAGAGCTTTGCGGTTCAGATAATGTTTCTCCCTTATTGTGTTCACCATTGAACACATTTCTCTTCTTTTTTTTTAAGCTCTCCACTTTTTCTTATGCACGCTTGTCTTTCATGGTGAGTAGTGACCTCCCTTCATGGTATAATAAAGCATTCAAAGGCTACCTGATACCGGGACTTTCGGCAAAGTCCCAAAATGGAGAATCTGGCAGCAGCGTTGCAATGAGGGAGGAAACTGGAAATTCATCCCCCCCCCCGAGGACTGTTCATAAGGAACAGAAAGCCTTTCTGATAAAAATGCTGAATGGGCTTGGTCAGTTTTTTTCCCTAGGGAGTGCTTGGCAAACCGACAGTGGATGCTGGAGGCAGCAGCAGAGAGGGTGGAGATGGAAGACAGAGCTATGGGGGAGTAATTTGTTCTTCCTAACTGGGCTGTGGGGATCTGCAGGTGCTTATTTACACACTAAGGGAGGCCAGGCTGGAATATCAGGGAGAAACGACTTAAGAGACAATTTTATTTCAGCCCATGGTGTGAGGGTATAGTCTTCCATTGTGAGGATGGCATGGTGGTGGGAGTGGCTTTCAGCTGTGGCATCAGAAATAGAAGGCTGCTTGATCCCATCCAGGTGGATCACAACACAGAGCACGGGAAACTTGTGTGCTTAGCTGACTCTCCTGCTATTTAGTCCCGGTCCCAGCTCACAGCATGGGCCATCCACATGCAGGCAGAGTCCTCCCACCTCGGTTTACCCTCTCCCAAATCACTTTCACAGACACACCAGAAAGCCTGTCTTCCAGGTCAATTCACTATGATATGAACCCCAACAACCACCATTAGAGTTGAGCTCTTCTCATTAAAAAACAAAAACAAACAAAAAGACCTATTTCTGTCCCCATGAGACTAGCGAAGGTTGATGAAGCTGTAGAGTGGCCCTCTGAGGAAGCTGTGTATGGGTCCTCGCTTGTCCCCTCTTTGACCATGCCTTTCTCTGGCACCTCTCCTCTTCCCAGAGTGTCTTGTCCTTAGCTTTCCCAGGACGAAGGGCAGGGAATGTGAGGGAATCTGGGACTCTCTACTGCTGTCACCTGGGACACCTGGTCAGAATGACACACACCCCTCATGCCTTGCCTGTCATTAGTATAAAATCCAGACACTGAGATAGCAGCAAGAGCCCCCAAACCTCTCCTTAAAGGTTTAAATTACCATGGTGGTCTGGTCAGCCCATGACACGCTCTGTCAGTAGCACGCAGTCTCTACTACACAGCAGCTGGGGCTTCGAACTAACCCTTTTCTTCAACATAGTCAGATTCTTAGAGTTCTGCCAATTAGTTTTGCATTGATTTTTTTTTCTATTTGCGTTAGTGAAGTTTATCCCCATGTGGCTACAAACTTTCGCTTTCACTTTTATGTCTCCCATTGTCTGAGAAGTCTAAACGGCACTCTTTCTCCTCCTTGCGGGTATAAATGCATGTAGTCTATGGCATAGTATACAAATAAGACTAACTTTTGAGGGCTTGAGGTAAAAAGAGGGCCCACCTTCTTCATTTGATGGAATAGAAGATATGTCTGTTTGCCAAGGGCAAAGGCTCATGTATGAAATTCATACTTAGGACTTTAGAGATGCTGTGCATTCTGGGATCTCGTCTATTTTTAAATTGTGTGGCACACTGGGAGACACTATGGGGAACGCTCTAAATCCTTCCTTTTCTTCTAGGGGTAGCAAATTATAGCTAGGCATATAGCCTCCTGAGAAAGCCCTCCAGTTCCCAACCTTCTTTGGGGGCTGCCCATGAGTGTGTGCCCATGGAGGACAGGTTATGCTTTGAACATTGATCACACATGCTTCTCCATTCCAGCCCCACCCTCCTATGCAGGAGCACAAAGTGGTGGCAGCCCTGACTAGCCCACACTACGAAGGCCGTGACTATGAAGAGGATAACGAGGAACTAGGCCAAGGGAACAGCCTGAATGACAACCAGCGTGCCTCGCCACTTAGTAGTTAGCATTTGCCCTTCAGTGCCGGCTGTCTTTGCTGTATGAGCCCCGCGCTTCTCCTAGACGATGGCTTCCAGCTCACTCTGCCTCCCGGGTTTCCCATGTGCTGTAGTCTTCAACACGGCCCGCTAAGAGCAGGTGTGCACATGCAGCTGTTGTCTCCAGGTGTAGGGATAGGGCTGCACTCAGTGTCCAGGCCATTCTTCCCATCACCCCTATAGGTGGGCTCACAGCCCATCAGAAATTTGCGTGGAGTGAAGGGATGCTGCCGAGGCCATCTGGCAGACATTTACCTTTGACTCCATCAATGCTTCGAAATCTTGAGCCATGTGAGGGCAAACACCACGACATAGCATAACAAATACACATTGTGGGCTCTGCGCCTTGTTTTGGAATTCTCAGATCAGCCATTTCTTATGTCTGCTCTTGTGTGTGGCTAGGGCCTCCAGGTTGCTTCCAAGTTGCCCTGGCCCCTAGAGAGCTCAGTCTAGAGGAAAGGAACTTTTCAATCCTACTCCAAGCCCTGATGAGAGGTGAGTTGATCACAGATGGCTAGTGGTGTCATTGATAATGGTTGTGTAATCAAGTCTCCAAAGAGGATAGGTGCAGATGGACTTCTGGGAGCTGCCCAGTGGCTTTGCTGGATGGTTATTCCACAGAGAGGGCAGGGAGGCAGTGCCCCTCCCTTCAGGTCTCATCCCTCTCGTTACCTCCACCCACCTGCCCAGCTGTACCCTTTGCAGTTTCCTCTGTGAAAACAGGATAAGTGGAAGCAAAATGGCTCCCTGGGTTCTGTGAGCAGCTGTACCAAATTAATCACACGTAACAGGGCATTATGGGAGCTCTGGCTTATAGGCCATCACGCACTTCTGCTATTCTCTGGGATGTTATCTGAAATGTGGGGGGGTTGTCTAGTCTGAGGGACTGATCCCCCAACCTGTGGAATTTGATGTCACCTCCAGGTAGACAGCACCAAATCGAATCAAGCCAGATGCTATTCTAATTGGAGAGCCCTTTCTGTTCTATTTGAGTTCAGAAAAATTCATCTGCCTGCCTCTCTAACCATTTTCTACCTTAGCCCATAAAAAGGACAAACTGATAGGAAGAGGCAGGTGCCCAGTCTCTCTGAAACAGTTACAGTCTCCAAATCCCAGTGCCTACCATGGACCAGGCCTTCTTTGGGCTCTATCGGATAGGTACGTAATTTCTTTTTGTTTGTTTATGTTGATGGGGCTAGGGGTGGAAGCCAGCAATCCTTGAGATTGCTAGACAACCACGCTCCTACCAGCTACACCTCATCCTTTGCTTGCTCTTCACCAAGGCTTTGTGTCTGGGACAACTCTCTTTATTTCCCAGACAAGGGGCATGAGTTCAGGGTGCTCCGTTATACTCAGAATGAAGCGGGGAGTGAGCAGCTGTATGTACTCTGTCCCAAACTGTGCTCAGTCCTGAACTCAGTCCCACGTGTCCAGAAATAGGAGAAATTGACCTTGATTTCCATGACTCCTTTTAATGCTCCCAACATTCTTGGGACTTTGCTGTTTTTTTCTCCTAAAGATTTATTTACCTCTATTGATGTGTGTGAGTTTCTTGCCTGCACATATGTATGTACACCATGTGTGTGCCTGATGCCTGCAGAGGCCAGAGGATGGCACAGGAAGCCCTGGCATTGGAGTGAAGGACACCTGCCCATCATCACGTGGATTCTGGGAACCAAAACTGGGTACTACCCTGCAAGAGCAGTAAATACTCTTACTAGCTGAGCCATTGCTTCAGCCCGGAACCTTTGCTTTTATTTTACTCCAACAGTGGAGACCTAGGTTGAAGGTGAAATGATGGGGGCTGGCGAGACAGCCCAGTGAGTAAAGGTGTTTGTCACCGAGCCCGGCAGCTCAGCTTCAACTCCCTGGACCCACATAGCAGAAGGAGACACCTTACTACTGCAAATTATCTTCTAACTTCCACACGCACACTGTGCCCTGCTTTTCTACCACATAGACACAAATAAATGCAAGCAAAAAATTGAAAAATAAGTGATAGCTTTTTTGGAATCCATTATAATTAGAACAACATCCTTGGGTTCTACATGCATGGAGTCAACCACCCAGGGTTGGAAAATATTTGAAAAAAATTTTTTGTGCTAAATACGCACAGATTTCCCTTGTCGTTCTTTTAAGAAAGAAGTGTGACATGTTGTGTACTTGTACAGTGTGCGCATCCTTTCGTTTTAAATCATCTACAAGTGTTTCAAAGTACCCAGAAGTGTGTGCACTGGTTCTTTGAATAGTATAGCACTTTATATAAGAGACAGAGCATCTCTAAATGTAGCTATCTGTAGGGAATTGGTTCCCAGACCCTTTGAGGATATGACGCTGTGTCTCATGTCTAAAGCTCTTCCACATGGTCCAGGCATCTTCATGGGATGGGAATCACTTATTTCGGTGGCCAAGAGGTTTCTTTCTCTTCCTCAGGCCTTGACAAAAAAAAAATATATGTATGGAGCTGTTCTGACATCACTGAGCCCAGAAATCCCAGGACCTGGCTAAATTGTGGGCCAAAGAGAATGAGAAATAGAGGAATGATTCCGAAACAAAGCAGTACTCACCCCATGAGCCTTAGTGAAGGGCACCAGGACTCAGCGTTTACTCCCAATCTCAAGAATGGAAGTTCCTTAAAGGATGATAACTCTCTGAGTCTACAGTGGAGGTGGCCAACTGCAGTCAGAGTTAAGACAAGTGCTTATTGGCTCATCAGAACCATGCTAAAAACAACAACAACAGCCTCTGCACTGAGACACACCTGTGACCCCCAAAGTTTCTGTCTTCTTGATGTTACAGCCACTTCCATCTTGTCAAACTTGCTGGTGCCTCACCGGCTGTCCGCTTCGGGGAGGTCACTGTGTTTTCAGAATTGCTGCAGTTTTAAAGTGTTTTCCCCAAACTCTGAGGTTGCAACTTCACACCAGTGTGATGGTGTGAGGAGATGGAGCCATGGGGACATGATTTGGTCATGAGGGCTCACTCCACTCTCCTAAATAGAATTAGCATCTTTATTCTATGTTTTTAAATATAGAGAACAATAGAGAAGGACAGCTGATGTCAACCTCTGGCCTTCCTATGCACACACACATACACACACGCATACACAATTGAACACACATGCTCATGTACACGTATATACATCCTTCCCACACACATAAGGAACCTCCCCTTCTGCTTCTGCAAGTGATAACATAGCACCAAGGCACCTTCTGAATTGTGGGAACAGCAGCCCCGAGTTGTGATATCCCTTCCCCCATTTGAGGTGCTTATCTTCAAAGAAAACATAATAGATACCCTCGGCTCCTGGAGTGGAGAAAGGAATTTTGAGTTCATGGTGACCCTTCTTTGATCCCTGCCGGGGTCAGGTTACAGTCCCTTCGCAGCCCCCTCCTCAAAGAAGAAGAAAAAAGAAGAAGCTGTTCCACCTCAACCTCGTGCTCTGTGAATTCATTCAACCTGGACACCCTTCGCCGATTCTTGGACTTCAGGCTGCGCTGGCGTGACACTTCTGTGACTCAAAAGAGTGGTCCTTTCCCGACTCTAAACCTGCTGGTTCCTTGATCTTAGACTTCCCAGCATTTAGAACCATCAAACCTGTATTTTTGTGGTTTGTAATTACATAGTTAAAGATGTGCCATGAACAGCCTGATAAATAGGTACTGGGCACAGGATTCCAGGTTTGTAATAGTAGCTTGGGTACAAAACAAAAGTTTTGGCAAAAACATGACTTTATACACTGAAAGAGCCATAATACTTTATTTAAAATATATACAAAATTATTACTTTGAAACATATATATTACCATCCAACATATATCGTATAACACACATTGATGTAAATTTTGGTACCTTCACTCAGTTTTGTGATTTCTCTTTGTTCAAGGTTCCTGAATAAAATTTCTCTAAAATACCACCGGAGAGGAGGTGCCCATAGGCTTACCCCTCACAGTAGTCTGGCAATTCTCTTGGGCACCCCTGGGCCCTGTGAACTTGACCCATGGAAGCCGAGACCAACCCTTGCCTTGCGGATCACTGGGAGAGGCATAGGATGGTGGCACCAGCCTTAATAAGCTACATGACAGTCCCACCTTCTCTCTCTTTCCCTCTTAGCTGATGAAAACTGGTCAGTCGTTCTCTTGACAGACCCTCCCCTGGCCTGAGGTTAACATAAGTTATGGTCTCTTCACACCCCACCTCCCTCCACTGCCTCCATCACCACTACCACAGGAAGAGGGTAGGAGAGTAGGGAGCTGGTCTCTGAGTATAAACTTGGAAAGAAATAAGAAACAAAGCCAACTGGAACTTCTGTGCTCTTGGGCTGAGTTCTCGCACTCCTGAGATAAATCAGACAACTAGTTTTGGGTGCATTTCAGCCTTCTTTTGGTCACTGTCTCTTGCACAGCACATTTCATCCATTACTTTCTATCCATTAGGCACTTACTTGATAGATGCCCATCATATGGATGAATAAATGAATGCAAGAGATCTGGCATTTTCGGCAAAAATCACCCCATTTGGAATCAAGAGGACTTATCTCTTCCAGGTCTTTTGGCTACGAGCAAGTGTAGAATCAAGGGGACTGAAGTCATGTAGACTTGTTTCTTCCTTTGACAAATGGGTAAACTGAGGCTTACAGAAGATGAAATGAACAAGATTACTGACTGGTCCCTGATAGAGTCAGACCCGGACTCATATTTCCTTAATTTCTCCCTCTCTTCACATTTGACTTTGCAAAGAGAGCTCAATAGACCCACTGCTATGTCCTGGGCATGCAGAACTCACCTTCCTACACCGGAAGCTCTTGGTCATATGGATGGCCATGAGCATAGTGACCAAGTCAAATGTCGCCTCTAAGGATCTTCCCTCCCAGGATCGGGTCCTGGGCAAGAGGATTTGACAGCAGCAGTGGGCATGAGTGAGGTAGGAGGATCAGAGATGGACAGGTGTAAGCCCAGCTTTGAGGAAGGGTTATCTGTTCTGTCCCTGTAGCAATTCTGGTGCTGATGTGGATTTGGTGCCTCACAAGGCTCTGGGTCTTCCAGAGGAGATGTGTAAACAAAGCTAATCCACTGGCTGCTTCTGCTTCAGAGAGCAAGTCACTACAGATACTTGCCCAATGGACGAGTTAACACTAGGTGTGTTCTTAGCACACTGGAAAGGATGAAAAACAAGTGGATGAAGAATGGACAGGGACAAAGGAGACTGTCGTGCTAGCCAGATGTGGGAGGGCTGGACACACACCCAAGTGGACTTCTCATTTCAGTTTTGCTGTCACAAAGTACATTTCTGAGCTCTGGGCCACTGTCACCTCCCCACCCCACCCTGACACACTGGCAACCTCAAGAACATCCCAATGTGATTTCCAGTTCTTTCCAGAAAGGATAATTTGTCATGATCAGAAACACACAGTTGAACGTTATGGAGACCTCTGGGCCACACCCAGGCCCTGCAGATACAGGTGTCAGCGTGAACAATGGCACCACAACCTGCCACCAGGGGCTTCCCCTGAGCGTGTGGAGTGGGGCTGGGATGTAAGGGATATACTCTGTTGATAGGCCCTCCTCTTGCCCCACCCTCAGCCAACTTCACTTTCCCCTTCCCCTCATCCCCTCTCACTTCCTGGGCCAGTTCCTGCAAGCCCCAATTCCCATTAGAACTATATATATATTTTTATTCTGAGAGAGACAAATAATAATTCGTCTTATGGAGATCGGAAAATTGAAAGCCACAGATCACCTGGTAACAAATGAGTACCTTTGTGCTTGTGTGGTCACCACAAAACGCAGACAACTAAAAGCAAGAGAGCAGAGTCCAGGCTGGGACCATTCTAAGTGGTCCGTTGGCCTGCTCTGACCTGCTCCCTAGACGGTGGATTGGTTTTCGTTGCACACGTAGACGGTGCTCGGCTGGATTCTCCTCTGGATCCGCTCAGGCACTTTAGGGAGGATTTGGAAAGTTTGGGGAAGTAACTCTATGCAGGCCTCGCGGAATTTCTTGATCCTCCAGCAGTAGACGATGGGGTTGAAGACGGACTTGAGGTAACTGAGCCACAGGACGCACGTGCTGGTGGTGTAGAAGGAGGCGCTGTAATAGAACCGCCGACTGAACGCAGACAGCAGGCTATAGACTGAGTGGGGCAGCCAGCACAGCGAAAAGCCCACGAAGAGGATGAGGATGGTGGTGAAGGCCTTGGTTTTGAAGCTCAGGTCCAAGCTGACCTGCTGCTGCTGCCGCCGGATCCGTCTCAGGCCAGCCTTGGACAACTGTCTGAGGTCCAGGCTGTCTGACTGGTTGTGCACACGGACGGCATTCTTTCGCACCGTGTTGAGGATGCACAGATAGGAGCACAACATGACGCCGAAGGGTGCAAAGAACACGGCTACCACCAGTGTCACTACGTAGGCGCGTTCGGCTGGGAACTCGGTGTAGCCCAGTACACACTGTGGGGCCCGAGCCGGCACCTCCATGAACGTCCAGCCGATGAAGGAGGGTGCAGAGATGAAGAAAGACAGCACCCAGGAGGCTGCGATGATCACCTTGGCCCTGCGTGGGTTCAGCTTGTCCTGTCGCTGCACGATGATGAGAAAGCGGTCCACGCTAATGATGAGCAGGATGGCCACGCCCTCTAGGACAAAAAACCAATACAATGTAGCTGAGAGCCGACAAAAGTGGTCCCCGAAGTGCCAGCGGACAGTGATGAGGGTGATGGCAGTGAAAGGCATGCAGCATAAGGACAGCATGATGTCAGAGAAGGCCAAGGTGGCCAGCAGCAGGTTGATGGCTGAACGCATGGCCGGCCTCTGATACACAATGATGCAGACCACCGTGTTGCCGAGGAATCCTACCACGATCATTAGCAACATCGTTATTGCCAACGAGATCCTGAGCGGTGTGGACAGTGGTGTGGCCCCGGGGTCCGAAACGTCGCTCCCATTCAGCAGCAGATGTTCGTATGTCCCAATGGGTGTGCTGTTACAGGCCATCCTGACGAGAAACTCAGGACCCAGACAGAAGTGGCTGCAAGGGCACCCTCCAGCGCTTGGGTGGCTTTCATTTTCTGTTTGCTGGCTGCATCTTTTCATTTGATGCTGAAGGATCTCTAGTGCTCTTGAATCGTTGGGAGAAATCTTCCTTTGGAGTGGCTAGCTGGGGTTTGCATTCTTGTCCTGTCTCTCTGGGAGCCATGTGTTTGCACATCTCCCTAGTAGGACACTACAGCCTAGAGCAAGAAGAGAGAGAGAAAAGAATCAGTTATTGGAAACCTGGCGGAGTGGAGCATGGTCTAAAGTTTACAGGTACTAGTGGTTTAACATGTGAGGGGTTCACATCCATGCATTTAGCCAGCCAACCCAGGAAATACTCAGAAAGCCCCAGCGGAGTCTGAAGGGAACATATGTAGACTCCTCCTTGCCATTGTTCCCTAAGCAATATGATTTGCATACTGCCTTCATCCCAGCATGTCATACACAATCTGAAGAGGAGTTATAGGGTTATATGCAAACAGATCCCTATCCTCTATAAAGCAGTTTAGAATCCAGAGATGGTAGTCTGTAAGGGAGTGTTGGGATTGATTCCTTGTGAGTTTCCAGGGACAGGAGAGCATAGAGAAGAATGATTCCTTTATTTCTGACTTAGGACAAAGGCTGGTATTTACAAAGGTTGAGTCTTGTCAAACAGTCCAGGAAACCTAAGCAGCTAGCTATCCTCTGGGCACTTGGAAGCTCTGCCTTGTAGGTACTTCGGAATTACTGTTTATATAATGATATGGGATTCCCCTCTGTATGCTATGAATACCATTGGTTAATAAAGAAACTGCTTTTGACGTAACAGAATATAGTCAGGCTGGAAAAGATATATAGAGAGAGTAGGCCGAGTCAGGGAGAAGCCATGTAGCCTCCACAGGAGACAGATGCCGAACGCTGGATGGAACCTTACCAGTAGGCCACAACCATTTGGAAATACACAGATTAATAGAAATGGGTTAATTTAAGATATAAGAGCTAACCGAGAAGAGGTGTGAGCTAATAGGCCAAGCAATGTTGTAATAATACAGTTTCTGTGTG
>LOJH01001624.1:0-37219 GCA_001685095.1 Ellobius talpinus
CCCACCTGAACTGGCCGCCACCCCCACCCGCTGTGCAGAGACTGGCCACTGCAGCCCCCGCTCTGCCCGCCCCCCTAGATATTTCCAGAGCCGAGATCGCAGCCCATTTGGCGGGTCACTAGAGGAAAATAGCATGAGGAAGGGGAGTTACTGCCATCAGACTTAGAACTGTTCCTCCTCTATATCCCTGCTGTCCACTCAGCTGGGATGCTGTAGGTTTAAGCCAGTTTACCGGGTCTTGAGCCTCATTTTGTCCCAGGCTTAAGGAAAATTTCTGAGGAAATCATACCTTCTGTTTAATCTCCCTTTCCCCTATTCTCAGTTATTTCTGCTGAGAGAAAGAACAAGGTCTCCCTGGTCCCTCCCTCTCCTGGTCGCCTTGCAAGGCTATCAGTGAGATGCAGCAGGTGTGTATACGAAGCATCACCCACCAGCTCCTGGTGGACAGTCTGAGGTTGAGGCTGTTGCTTTGCCCAGCAATTAGGTGACGTGGTGGGAATCAGGTGGTACTCCACCCACATCTCTTTAGTTCCATGGGGTGGCCTCCTCTTTCTTATGTTAGCCGGTGGTTGTCACTACAAGTATGGTGGTGGGAGCGTCACTGTCCTCATCTTAAGCATGTCTGTGTTCCTTTGGTTGGCTCCATGTCCCAGTCCTTTCCCCCTCTCCCTCCAGGGGTGCCTTTTCCGTGGTCCGAAGGTGTGTGAAGAAAACATCTACACAGGAATATGCAGCAAAAATCATCAATACCAAGAAGTTGTCAGCCCGAGGTGAGTGTTCCCTGTCTGGCCCTGGCCTTGAGGATCTGACTTCTGCAGATGCCCTAGGAGTTGGGCGAGTGTGTTTCAGCACTTGGAGATTAGTTGGAATTTCAAAGTGGGTGGATTTTGAAGGCAGACAAGGAGGTGTGAGGGGTTGGATGTGCTCAGGGGGAAGAGAAGAAAGTAAAGTAAGTGATGTGGATGCCTGGGATGGTCGAGGACGCTCAAGGCCTCAGCGGAGAATTGGTGGCAAGTGGTATGGAATGAAAAGCTCTTAATTTAGGGTACTTAGAGCCCCTCTCTTTAGAGCAGGCTTGTCCTAGCCTTGTGCCCTGGTGGTGACTTAGGGTGGGAATGCAGTAAATGAGCAGGTTCTGACCAATCTAGCCTCCCCTGCCCACCAGGCGGCAGAACAGACTCCCAAGGGAAGGGAATCTGTAAACATCAGGAGGCTGCTACTGGTGAGGGCTTCTGGGGAACAGATCCTGCCAGATGAACTTGATTGCTTTTTTTGATCAAATTACAAAGTTGGTGGGGAAGCAGCAGATGTCGCCTGCCCTGAGCAGAGGGTGATGATGCCTCTCATCTAGAACTCCCAGTGGTCCAGTCTGAGGAGAGCTGCGGTGCCTCAGTGTGTGCGGAACCTAACCCTAGAGCCTCACCTGGGAGGTTCTACTGCGTACCCAGGACTGGGAAGCCAGGGCCTGTCTTTAACACTTCGAATGTACAGCTGTGAACTGGTGTTGGGTGCTCGCCAAGCTTACCTCATCTGATAGGTGTAGACCCAGCAGTGTGTGAAGTATGAGGTAACTGGTTAATACGGAGGTCAGGTCCTGGAGAGCTTCAGGGTGCAGCACAGGGACAAAGGTTAAACTACTCAGAGAAAGGAATTAGGGCTGGGCAATAGGATGCCCTTAAACATTAGGAACCAGGACAGATACCTGGGGAAGATGTGGTCTTTGGCCAATAATGACACATCTAGTGTACATCTAGGGCAAGATAAAAGATGTCCCAAGCACCCAGAAGCTCTGAGATTCCACAGAGATGACAGTGGGCTTCTGTTGTGTTGGCGGTTGTTCTGGGACCTGTTCCACTCGGCTGTGTCTGCCTCCTGAGTGTCTCTCGCTATTCCTATTACCAAGGCTTGTTTTGTTGTCTCCCACCCGGCTCCATTTCCTGTGTCTTACTTTCATGTACATTGGCTGTAAAGCTGACTTGTTTATTTTCTTTCCATCGAGTACCTTGAGTCCAAGGCAATGGTTGTCATAGAGATATGTGGGTGGTCCGAAGCCCTCCTCCTGTGGGATGGGGGGACAACGGTAGTTGGGTTCTTTGGCAGACATGCTCTAACTAAGAATGGAAGGTGCAAGCAGGAATGAGTTGAAGATGGGTATCGCCCTGTGCCCACACAGCCTAGCCCTGCCATATCAGAAATGAGGCTGATGTCTGGTGTCTCCCATTGATGGTGCAGGCTTTGCGCCCGGAGTGAGGAGGGGTAGGAAGTTGAGAGCTGGAAATGAGTGATCTGAACATAGCTGGTTATGGTGACTGTGGAGCTACCAACCTTGGGCTTTGATTTCCTGCCGCTTTCATACCCCCCCAAACTTCCTAAACTGTGGCATGGTGCCCTTTCCTTCCACATAACCTTTCTGTCTTATCTTGACTTTCTAAGGTGGCATTTGCTGTTCTTCTTTCCCTGCCTGAACTGGATGCGATTTAATTTCTCTGCTTTTCTTTGCTGCTTGAGAATTCTCGAATAAGATCATGTCTATCAGGCAACAACTCCCCCACTCGAGAGATGGCTATGCCAAGACTGAGGCTTTGGCTTATGTACCAGGT
Organism: Ellobius talpinus; assembly: GCA_001685095.1. Taxonomy (NCBI): domain Eukaryota; kingdom Metazoa; phylum Chordata; class Mammalia; order Rodentia; family Cricetidae; genus Ellobius; species Ellobius talpinus. Next base: position 2,601 of record LOJH01001624.1, read on the forward strand.
TAACTTTGGGACAGAGGCTGTGGCGGCTGGTGGATGTGTTCGGAGGTGCCATTGCTATTTGGAGGTGGGAGAGTGGGAGGGTTGTGCTCTCAGAGATGGTATCCTGCTCTGTGGGTGTTGCCGTAGGGGTTGGGTCAAGGTCCACACTGGGCTGGTAGCTTTGGGGCTCAGGAGTGAAAACCATGGCTTCCTTGCGGCCTCTCAGTTTACGCTGTATATTTTATAAAGGTGCTGTAGCTGGGGCTGGGTTTCACTCGCTGCTGTCTGTCTGTCTAGGGCTCTGCAGGTGTTGGATTTCTGTGTTTGGGAATGTCATTGCCCCACTAGGATCATCTATGTGGGGGTCTGAAGAGGCTTCTCTGTCTTACCTGGGATTCCTTGGTGATTTGCTTCCTTTGTGACTTTCTTTGCTACAAACTGAAAGGGAAGAAAGGGTAAAGGGCTGCTTTTACTTGTTTTCCATAATAATGTGACCCAACAGGCATTAGAGCAACAGCTTAGTCCTCTGGGGGTCAGGTCTGGATAGGAAGCTTTCTTGTGGGCTGTACCTTCTTGTTATTGAAGCCAACATTGATTGCTGAGTTACCAGGTAGGATGCTCATCCAGGTATGTGTTGAGCATTGTTTTTTATCTGCATGCCTGTCCACATAGGCACTGAAGGTCATGTAACACCATTTTTTTTTTTGCTTCAATGCAGTAATAGGTAGGGAGCCCATGATTCTAAGCTTAGCTCTACTAGACTGAAGGAGGCATTTAAAATAGCCTTGAATGCAGGATCTAGTGGGCCAGGTGATGGCAATGATAAATCGTTATTTTAAGATTTAAGAGCACCCCCCCAAAGAGCCTGAGCCCTTATGTCTTTTTTTTATTTTTAAATCTTCATATTCCCTCCTTATCTTTATTCATATGCATACAGATTTTCACCTCGTGGAGCATAACATTTTATATCCTGCTCTCTTTGCTTATATCCAAAGCAGTTTCTCCATATTGCTACAGTTGAAGGGCAAATGGTTCTTTCTGATTTCTATGTAGCTTAGGATTTATCCTTGGAGCATCGTAAGAAACCTGTCTTTGGCCGGGCGGTGGTGGTACACACCTTTAATCCCAGCACTCAGGAGGCAGAGACAGGTGAATCTCTGNAGTTCCAGGACAGGCTCCAAAGCTACAGAGAAACCCTCTCTCGAAAAACAACAAAAACTGTCTTTGGATTATTTATCTGGATTCCAGATCCATCGACTGAATTAATACTGGAGTAATGCCCTTGGCCTTATGAGGGATGCTCCCAGAGCAGTGTTACAAAGTCTGTTACAGCATTTACTGTAGTTATTTATCTGTCTGTCTGACATATGCTTCATGTGAAGAAATTTTCTGTTGAAACTGTGGATAAGAAAAGCCTTCCTCTTCGTGAGGACCTGGGAGGTGAGGGGAAACACCTTTTCTTTTTCTTTGCTTTTATGTAGTTAGGCCCTAGCACAGTACCTGATATACACTAAACATAGACATATAAAATGAATTAAGAGAGACTCAGGTTGCTGGAGCTGTTGGACCCTGGTGCTGGCTTGGGTCCCCCCTTTTTGATCCAGGGAGCCAGGCTGCTCTAGAGGAAACAGATGAGGATAAAGACTTCTGCTTGGGGCATAAAGCAGTATAGCTTCTGTTTCCTCCTTTCTTGTCATTAATGACCTTAGGACCACTTCTAAGTGGTGCCATTCTATTTCAGTGCTAATGCAGCTCACCTTGAGTACTGGTTCAGACAGCAACTTCCTAGCCTCTGTCCACAGAAATGCTGCTCTGAGACTTGGGGTATTGCCTCAGAATCTGCATTTTTAACACATGCTTCAGGTCATCCATGAGCTGAAATCAGTAGAAGGCTGGAAAGATGGCTCAGTGGTTAAGAGCACTGTCTGCTCTTCCAGAGAACCCTGCTTCAGTTCCTAGCACCCACATGGCAGCTCAGACTTTCTGTACCTCCACTTCCAGGGGATCCAGTACACTTACATGCAAAACATGAATGCACATAAAATTGAAAAAAAAAGGAAAATAAATCAGTAGATGCTGGTTGTGGAATAAAGGCACATGCCTTTATTCCCAGTACCCTGGAGACTGAGGCCAGGATGATTGCCACAAGTTCAAGGCCAGCCTCTGATACATAATAAGACTGTCTCAAAACAGAAGAAGACAAAATCACAAACAGCAGCAGCAGCAGCAGCAACAGTCATCCTTGCTGTCTCCTGGGATTCACCAGGCACACCTTAGCCCAGCCAGGCACACCTTAGCCCAGCCAGCTGCTGTCTCAGGTGGTCTCTGCCGTCATATGGCCGTCTGTGTGCACGGGCTGATCTGTGATTAAGGGTCTCATTCTGTATCTCCAGTATGGGGTGTCACTTTGTGTCTGAGGCTATGGCAGGATGAGTGGCTGATGTTGTGGTATGTTGGCCACCAGAAGGGTAAAGGCTGTCCCTTTCTGAGTCCAGCTGGCCCTGGGGACTGAAATGGGATCCCCTTGAATGGTTCCAGCTTAAAGTCCCCACCCCTTTGGTGTTGGCCTGAGTAGCCCCCATGACATTTGTGTCCCCGTGGTGTCTCCAAGTAAGACTTTGCTGTTAAGGATCTGGTGAAGTGAGGGAGAGAAGACAGGATGGTGCAGCAGTGGGAAGACAGCGGGTGAAGGGCTCTGTTGCAGGGGAACTCTGGGAGGCAGAGAGATTTAAAAAAATCAAACTTTTTTCCTGATTTCTAGAAACCAAAGAAATAGCATCCTTCATAAAGGGGAATGAGCTCTTCTGACTTCTTCCCTGCCATGCGTGAGGGTGCAGGGTGGAGGTCCTCCATGCCAAGGCTCCTATCCTACAGTCATGATTGAGATGTGGACACCCACTTTCCCAAAAGGAGCTGGGGTGCTGTTTTGGGTGGGGATGTGGCGTATTCCTCGAGTTTCTTCCTGCTGTTTGTCGTCATATCCTTGTCAGAGGCTGGGCTGAAACCTTGGAGGTGGGAGTCCTGAGACAGGGAAGGGGAGGGTTTGGTGTGACCAGCCCCTACCCTCCATCTCTGTACTTGCTACTTAACTTTCTGAACAGCTTTGGCGGACGAACAAGAGCTGATCCCATGGGTGCCAAAAGGGTGGTGACAAGCAGAGATGGGTACTTTGCACCTCTTGAGTGCCTCTGTAGAGGCCCTTTGTCACCTGCACATAGCCAGAAAGATGTATCCTTGTGGAAACAAAGGCATAAAAGATTTGTTCTGGGTTTGTTCTGAGCTTTAAACACATACATAGTTTGGTTGATGCTCGGACCCCAGTATTTTCATAATACGGTCGGTCTTTGAATCCCCTTGAGCTATCTCTCCTCTCCTTGCCCCCTACTCGATCTTTCTTCTTTCTTTCTAAGACAGGTTCCAGGTAGTGCAGGCTGGCCTTGAACTTACTCTGTAACTGAGATTGACCTTGTGAGCTCCTGATCTTCCTGCCTCCACCTCCCACGTGCTAGGGTTATATCATGTGAAGCACAGGATCTAGACCTTTGTTGTGATTGAATTGTAGGGTCATCCCACAGTCTCCGTCTATCTCTCCAGCTGACTCTGAGCCTGACAACAAAACTACCCTTATTACCTCACTCTCCTGTAGCCACATTTTTTTGACTCTGGTGGGGGCATTTCTAGCCCCTCCCCACACACATACATCATTCCTACTTCCTGGGCCCTATCACCATCGGCAACAGCAGATTCCCATCTGCTCCCCTCTTTTCTCCTCCCTGTCTTTCCCCTCCCCCTCCCTTGCTGCTGCCCTGGGAGGAGCTATTTTTAGGGCTGCTTCCTGGGATGTTTTACTTGGGGCTGGTTACCATGAAGGAAATGTCACCCAAACAGCTAGCAAAGGCTAGGGGCACCCATTGTGGGCATGGAGTTGACCCTGTTTGGGCCCTTAAAAGTAGCCAGAGTATCCACAGGCAGAGCCTTGCCTTCTTGGGGCTTGCTAGTGAAATTCCCATGGGGAATTTCTCTGTCCAAGCTGGTTTCGAGCTGGAACTTGAGGGCAGTCTTGGCGTCTCTTGCCTTTCCCTCCTTAGTTGGCCTTTCCTTGTCTTGAGAGCTGGAGGCCACAGAGAGGCTCAGGATTTTCTGTTGTCTGATTGGAACTACTCAAGTTAGAATTGAAGGCAGGGTATTTGTATGTGTGCTGCATAACGGACAGAAGCTCATGGGCGTATTTCAGGCCCTGTCCCCTGTATTCACAGCCATTAGCAAGGTCCCGGTATTTGGTTGTGAGAGAATTAGAAGAGTATGTGCTTACTCAGTATACTGATGTTGGAAACGCTTTGCACCTGCAAAGAGGAAGGGATCTGGCATCATGGTGTTAGAGGGAGGTCAGTGGGATTGTAGTTTGAGATTCTTACTCTTCAGCGCCCAAAGGTTAGGCTGTTTTTAAGCAGCAGGGGAAGGTGGATTGTGACCCATGTGGCCCTTGTTTCTGCTCCCCAGACAGATGCCCGAGGAGTCAGCAAGGTTTCAGCTGTTTGTGAAAGGAAGGTGGGGGCACTCAGGAGGGCAACATGATGAGGCCACCTTCGTTTTGTGTCAGAAATCAATGGGACTGCTGGGGCTTCTCACACTAGATGTCATTGAGATTGGAACTCAGGCTCCTAATAAGGCTGCTTCTGCTTTCTGATCCTGATGCTGCCTCTACTGTTGGGGGAAAACCTTGCAAGAGGGCTCTGTGGTTATAGCTAGGCTGAAGGCCTGCAGGGTGGGTCTCCATGGCAATAGCACACTGGCAGGCAGGAAGTGGCTGTTGTCAAACAGGAAGGGGGGGCTGGGCTGTATGGTAGGAGGAGCCCTATAGAAAGGTGGGTGAGAGGAGGGTCAGCTAGGAACAGTCTACGTTACTCTGAAGTAGACACTGAAGAAAGGGAGGAGACTGGCTTTGTGGCAGGAGTGCCTGCTTTTGTCCTCACCTTAAGATACTGAGCCTAGGCCTAGTCCCATGGACCAAGCAAACTCAGTGGCTTCACCCCTTTTAATGTTGAGGATGCCGTGTTCAAGAAGGGTACTCTACAAATCATTTTCTGTTCCTGCTAGTGTAGAGCACCCTTTTCTTTCTCCCCAGTCCAGAGGAGACTATAAAACAGGAGGTATGGGGAGAAAGAGATGGGGCATAGCCACTGGAGAAGCCAGGCTGTGCGTGGTGTAAGAGAGTGTGGTAGGCAGAAACCACGTGACTCACTGGACAGAGCTTCAGGATGGCAAGATGCCATCGCTAACAAGACTGAGGAAGAGGAGGCATCTTGCGGTCCAGCACTCCCTGGAGTGGCTCTCTGAGTGCTCCTCTTGCTTACCTTCATCTGCAGGCTGTGCACTTGCACAGGCTTCACCTCTGGATGGCAAAGGAGGAGCTCAGGGAGACCCTAAGAACAAGTCAAAGGGTTCAGCATCTGCCCATGTGGAGGGGAGAGCAGGTCCCTGTCTTTTGTTATCTTTAGCAATATGTATGAACACATGAGCTGGGAGATGGTTCCATAGTTAAAGTGCTTGCCATACAAATGTAAGGACAAGAGTTCGTATCTTCAGGAACTCATGTCGATGCTGGGTTGGGTTGTAGCCCACCTGTAATTCTAGCCTCAGAAAACTGGACTAACGGGTCCCCAGGACAAGCTGGCTAGCAAGACTAGCCAAATCTACAAGCTTTGGAAGATTTAATCGAGAAATCCTACCTTAGCAAGTAAAAAGAATGACCTGTGGGCTGTGGCGCACACCTTTAATCCCAGCACTCAGGAGGCAAGGGCAGGCGGATCTCTGGTCTACATAGCGAGTTCTAGGACAGCCAGAGCTACACTGAAACATCCTGCCTCAAAACAAACAAAGTGACTTAATCTCAGACCTTCATGTGCTTGTTCACACATATGCATTTATATGCAAACACACACACACACACACACACACGAAAAATGGAAAAGGGTCAGAGAAAAAGAAAAGCTATGGGCACATGTCAGTACAAGAGACCTGTCCTCTTTACCACCAGCCTCTTGAAAAGAAGCTCTTGCTATGTGTGTTACTGCCTCATTTAAACTTCAGGTATTGCTGTTTCTGTCCTAGAAGTGTGAAGCTGCAGACTGGGGTTGTGACTCGGTTGGTGGAGTGCATACTAGGTCCTAGATCAGATTCATATATAAGTGAGGTATGGTCATACCTATAATGCCAGTACCTAAGAGGTAGGGTGATCAGAAGTTCAAGGAGAGCAGCCTCCCTCACCAAAAATAAAAACATACGTTCATGTATAGTTACATGGATGAATGGATGGAGCTCCTCCCAGGTGAGTGACTGGCTCGTTTACCTCCTTTGGGTCCTAATCGAATGTCATTTCCTTACTGAGGCACCCCCTGTACACCTTATTAAACTTAGCGCTTTCTTCCTTCTCTGCTGTTTTTCTGCATAACACTTAACTTCAGCATCTGCTGTGCCGAGTTTCTTTCCCCCACCACTGTTTCCTGACCTGTAGAATGGGAACTCCGCGAGGGTAGGGATTTTTGACCTGCTTGTTCATCGATGTTTTCCAGTATTCGGAGCAGTGCCGCTGAGGGTGAAAGCCTCGAGGAATACTTTCAGAAGGCATGAATGAGGCTCAGGTGCTTATAATAACTTTGTGGAATGGCAGCCCTTCCAAAACCAATATGTTAATTGTTCTAACTTGTGGCTTAGACTCAGAGCAAAGACCAAAGCATGGCTCTGGGGTTCCAAGAGTATATGAGTCTTGCCAAGAGAGTGAGGCTTGGCTTCCTGGAGTTAGGCTTGAACTAAGTGGTAAGAGGAGTCCCCTGGACCTTGGGCAAGCCCCTTCAAGGAACTGAGAGACTCATCTCTCTCTGCTCTGAGTCACTGGTGAAACAGTGCGTGTCATTATCTTTAGTGCTGATGCTGTTGTGGGGCTGTAACCCTTAGCCAGTAAGAGACTTAAGAGAGGAGATAAGCATTAATCTTCCGGGCCTCCCCTCAGCTGCCACCTCTGCATTGCAAGATGCTGTTCTCCCACACCTGCCCCATGAGCCGTAGGTCAAGGGTGGTGAGGTGAGTAGTCAGAGATGGGATGGGTGGGTCTGCAGCTGGCACAGCTGACTTGCTTGGTGCCTTGGTCTCAAGACCGGGGCTGGGAGAAGATGTGGGTTTTCCCTGTTGTATGGCCAGATATGGGAGGAGCAAACCCACCATCCCCATCAAACAGGTTTATTGCTGCTCTTTTGAGTGTTTCTGTAGGTGGAAGTCTCCAGCCACGTTCTGACTGGGACTGAGAGATACCAGGAAATGTTGGGAATTGGGAATTATCCAGGGTTCTCCTGGCTAAAGTGCTGAACCTGAAGGTGGGAAGAAAGGCCTGACCCAGATCCTGAGCAGCTGGGATGGATTAGCTGGGTAGCACAAAGTTGAACCTGTTGCTAGAGGGAAGGGCTAGGGCACGGCTAAGGATGGGAAAACAAAGTGAGGATATTCCTGCAGTGTCACCTTTGCATTATCTCAGCGTCTTATTCCTTTCCTCCTGTTGAACCTGAGTTACTTAGCTTCTCTGGGCCTTAGTTCTACCATATATACAGTTGGAGTAATCAAGCTGGGCATTATGATACACACCTTTGATCCCAACACTTGGGAGGCAGAGGCAGGCCAGTCTCTGAGTTCCAGGACAGCCAGGGCTACACAGAGAAATCCTGTCTCGAAAAACCGAAAATAAATAAAAAGGGAGTAATCATATCCCCTACCTGGTAGGACCATTGAGGGGGATTATAGCACACTTTAAAGAGATACTTTTCCTGTATAGAGTAGAGGTAAGATGGGGAGAAACTCTTCTCAAGAAAGGCAGGAGGACTGCAAGTGTAGCTCAGTTGGTAGATCTCGATGTATAAGTCCATGAGTTCCAGCCCCAGCCGCATACAACACACATGGTAGCGCACAGCTATTCCTGGCACTCGCGGTAGAAAGAAGAGGATCAGGAGTGCAAGGTCTTCCTCTTCAGCTACATAGTGAGTTTGAGACTAGCCTAGGCTACATAAGGCTCTGCCTCAAAAGCCAATGCAGAGAGATTTCTTGTCTTAGAGAGTTGGATTGTGTTGGATTCTCTTCCCCAACACCTGGAGTCTTCAGTTGGTATTCTCATTTTTTTCATTCTGTCATGGCATCGCAGTGGAGAAGAGGTCTAAGCCACATCACCTTCATCAGCTTGGTTGACTGTGGTACTTTTGGCGGGTCACTCTCTCTTGGTTCCTTATTTATGTAATATAGAGCAAAACAGATCCCTATTTCACAGAGTTTCTGACTCTGCCTGGCAGAGAAAAGCTTAGTAAGCAGTAATTGTTACTGCTGCTGTTACTGTTGGGTTCTTAGTGAGCGGTGTTTACAACTTAGAATCTTGAGCCCTCTTGGAAGAACTTATGACCCAAAGATAGCAGTTGTGGTATGTAGTGTGAGAAGTACGAGAAATGCAGTGGGAGAATGGGGAGATGGTTATAAGAAGAAATCACACCCTCCCAAGAAGAGCGGGGAAGGCCAAATTCTATCAGGTAGATACGGGAAGCCGAGTGGGGAGACTTCTAGGCCTCCCTGCTCTGACCATCTCTCTACTTCCTGGAGCCCTGCATTCCTGTGAAAGGAACTGGCCTACCTAGCTCACTGGGATCTCAGGACTCAACAGAGATTCTGGTCATTTCCTCAAAACAGTAATCTAAAGTATGAGTGCAGAGAGGCCAAATCTCAAAGCGGTGGGTAGCCAAGAAGAGAAGCTTCTTGAAGAGAAGCAAGAGTTGTGTCCTCCTTTCTCTTCCTATAAAACAGGCATCGTAGTTACACCAGTCTCTCATGGCCATGTTAGGGGAAAGCAAACATGTCTCACTTGCATAGTGGGCATTTAGTCAGTTCCAGTGTTAACTGCTGTTGTCTTATTTTAAAATATTTTCATTACATTTATTTACTTTTGTGTGCATGCACATGTATGCATATGTGCATTTGTCTTAGCATGTGTGTGTAATCGTGGGGAAGAGAATAACTGTGGGAGATGGTTCTCTCCTACTGTGTAGGTTCCAGGGATCCAACTCAGGTCATCAAGCTTGGCTGCAAGAACTTTCACCCACTGAACCATCTCACTGACCCTATAATTGGTATTATTTTAATTCATTACCTCGATCACCCACGTTGTCATTGTCAGTATTGCTGTGTTTCAGAGTTGTTACAAAGACCACCTGTAGTGACTGCTGCGTACCAGACTCAGTACACATTAGCTTAGCCTTCCTGGGACCTATGGTCAACTGTGATCCAAATTTCTGGAAGATTCCAGAAATAAGCAATTAATAAATTTTAAATTGCATGTTGAGTAACATGATAAAATTTCTTGCCATCCTGCTTCATCCCACTCAGGATGTGACTCATCCACAGATCCACACGGCGTAAACTCCTTGTCCGTTAGTCACTTAGTGACTTTCTTGCTTATCAGATTGATCAACTGTTGTAATACCGCAATGCTTTTTCCCCTCTCCCTGTTTGAGACAGGGTTCCTTGACCTTCTGCTTCTGTCGTCCCTCTCAAGTACTGGAATTACAGGAGCTCACCAGCACCTGTTTTGGTTGTGGTTTTTGTTTATTTTTTATAATGCTAAGAATTCAACCCAGGACCTAGTATATGCTAGGACAAGGTCTGTATCAATGAACTGTGGGTTTTGAGACACTGTCTCAATTTGTAGCCTAGGCTGACCTTCAACTAGTACCTTTCCTTCCTCTACTTCTTGAGCACAGGAATTAGATATGGGTCAATGTACCTGCCTTTGCAGGGCTTTTGTGTAGTGTCTGGTACTATCTGGAATTTCAGGCACATCAAGTGAGGGTCTTGAAATTACCCCACCCCCTCGGATGAGGGGTGTTTGTTGATACTCAGAACAAGAACTCACTATGTGGGCTACGCTGGCCTTGAACTCAGACGTGGGCCTGCCTCAGTCTCCTGAATGCTGAGATTAAAGGCGTGTGCCCCTACCCCCAATTATTAACACCCTAGCTCAATGAAATATCTATTATAGAGGTGTAGAGGAAGAAGAACAAGATTTAGCTAAAGACCTAGCTTTAAATTCTGTTGTGCCACTCACTGATTTAAGGTATTTACCTCTTTATCCCATTTCCTCATCAGGAAAAGGTAGCCACAAAACTGTCTCTAGATTTGCTATGACTTGCTGTGTTAATTTAGCAAATTGCCAAAAATGCCTAGTTGGTGCCTAAGAATTAAAGGAATATGAATAGCCAGGTAACCAGAGCTAGGATGGATGACTAGTGACTTTTTTTCTTTTTTCTCCTTTTAGATCATCAAAAACTAGAACGAGAAGCCCGGATATGCCGCCTTCTGAAACATCCAAACATTGGTGAGTGTCCAGCAGAGAGAGAGAGAGACAGAGACAGAGACAGAGACAGAGAGAGAGAGAGAGAGAACACGCGCCTGTGTATGAGAGTGTGTGTGCGTGAGAGAGCATGTGTGAGTGTGCATGCATGTGTGTATGAGTGTGCTGGTGTATGTGTGTATATGTGTGAGTGATTGTGAGTGTGCGTGTATAAGAGTGTGTGTGTGTGTGTGTGTGTGTGTGTGGTTACCTCTGGTCATGGATCTTCACCTGGTGTCTTTCTTGCCTGAATAGGATGGTAGCTGTGTGTCAAAGTTTTAGGGCTTTCTTTCTTAGAGCCCTGAGTGTCTCCTTGGCTATGATGCCCTCTCGGGGCTGGGTATGAGGCTTTTGAATATGTTCAAACTCTCTTTTCTCCTTCTGTCTTTGGGCTGAAATCCAAAGTTCTCAGTGTATAAGGTTCCGGGTTTACCAGTCTGCCAGAGTCCCTCACCAGAGGCCAGCCATAGCCTTCATGAAAGGCTCAGGATTTTGTTCCTGAACCTGAAAGAGTTTTGTCCCTGTTGCAGTGCCCTGCACACTCTGGGGGTTTCCATGGCGCTCCTGTTTGTTCCCCAGAGCCAGGAGAGCAAGCTGCCTGCCTGCCTGCCTGGCTTCTCTGGAGAAGGAATGGCAAGAGCTGCTCAGATGAGGAAGGAGAAACACTTGAGAGGATCTCTCCCCGCTCCCACCCTGCCTAGGGTACAAGAGGACATTGTTGGTTGTTCTAAAGCCTGAGGAGGCTCGCCTGCCATAGCCCACTCTGGCTCAGTTTTACATTGTTCAGCTGAAATAGGCTTTGCCAAAAGTATTGGCCCTGATCTGCTGAAGCTCCTTACGCAGGGACAGAAACTGGGCAGCTGCAGTGTTGGCTTGAGGCAGGGAGCACCTCCTAGGTTTTCCCAAAATCGCTGAGTCATCACAAAAGATAACACGTGTTCTCTTCAGACCTGGCCTAAATATCAAGGCTCCCACAGTGCTCCAGACACTGCCTTCTTAGCTCTGGAAGGCTAGGGCTGAGAGCTGACTTGCTGAAAAAGTTGATGCTGCCTCCAGAGCTACGCAGCCTCTGGCTTCCCAGCTCTCAGGTCTCAGTGTGAGGTTCTGTTTGGAGGAACTGAGGTCAAGCTTCAGCCCATTGGGAGAGGAGCAGCCCTGAGGTAACCAGAACTGCAAACGTGCAGGGCTTGATAGATCCCAGTCAGCCACTTGGATTATGCTGGAAGTGTGATGATTGTGTAGGAAGTGCTCTGCTCCACTGGGTGCAGGGCGCACAACACTACCAGTGCCCCTCGGCCAGGGAGTCTTAGCCTTAGAGCTGCAGGAGCTCCTGGGTAGCCTCCGAGGTTAGACTTTCACCGAAAAAATCCAGTGGGGATGTTGCTGTGGCTAGGAGAAGGCAACAGAAACACCTAGAACAGCAGTCCCAAGAAGAGGCATGTTTTGTTTGGCTAGTTCAGTGATATATAAAAGTATTCTTATTACTTGCTAATATTTAAAAATGAGATTTCACTGGGCAGTGGTGGTGCATGCCTTTAATTCCAGCACTTGGGAGGCAGAGGCAAGCCAATCTCCCAAGTTTGAGGCCATCCTGGTCTACAGAGTGAGTTCCAGGACAGCCAAAACGACACAGAGAACCCCTGTCTTGAAAAACCCAATAAATAAAGTAAAATAAAAATGAGATTTCACATTTTGGAAGAAAAAATTTATTTCTCTGCCTTTTGAAGCAAAAGGCTTGACTCTGAAGCTACTATCTACTGCCCCAGTGGGGCTTTAATCCTAGTACTTAGGAGGTAGAAGCAAGCAGATCGTTATGAATTTGAGGCCAAGATGGCATAGATCCATTGCTGGGGAGGATGGAAAGAACGGGAAGCATATTGAGTTCTAGGCCTATGGAGCGATATAAGATCCTGTCTCAAGACAAAACAAAACAAAACAAAAACAAAGCTACCTACTAGCTCAGGTAATAACTTCCCTTTGTGTTTCTTCTGATCAACTCATAGCAAAGATGAATTGCGTAGAGGAGGCTGACTTCTGCTACCTGTGACATGGTGGGGTTGACCATGAAAAGGTGAGGGTACGATAATGACAACTGAGAAGTCAACACAAAGGGCAAAAGTCAGGTCCTAGCCTCAAAAATTTCTAGCCTTTTATTATTTATAGTAATGAGCATATATAGTTTGTGACCTCTTAGACTTTCTGTGGTTTGGTACCCTCCCTTTCTGCACTTAGCTTGGAATATAGGCAGAGGGGGGAAACCATAGATTCCATGTATCTATACTATTGGCAAGCTGTAAAACCCAGGGAAAGCAAGCATGGTATAGTCTCTGTGGTATCAGAGTTCCAAAAACTGTGCCTTTATTTTGTGACTCTTCATGTATCCTAAGGGATGTTTTGGTCTAAGGACCAGTTCCAGGGTTAAAGGTAGGCAAAGAGAAGGACAAGCCAGGACTGTGTTCTGAGAACACTGGCTGGCTGGACTCTCTGGCTTTTGGAGGGAACCAGGACTCATGGAGATGTGACTGAGCTCTGGGTCCAGGAGACAACGGTTGCCATGGATCCAAACCTGGCTTGTGGCTAGAGAAGAGACAGATTGTACCCTTAAATCACTATTCCTCTCTCCACTGCCATGTCCTTTAAAGCTATGGCCCTTTTGGTTCTGACCTTTTAAACTCCATCCCAAAGGGTGACAAGAAGACTATCTATCCAATAGCCTTGCACAATTGAAAAAGCTAAGAGCAATGGTCAGATCTTCAATTTTTGGCTAATGTCAGACTTGGTAGTATTGAAATTTGTGAGTATTTGGTGCAAGGAGCCAGGCAATCACAGTTTTTTCCCTCATACATATTCTGTACTGAGTTAAGAATCTACTGGAAGAGGGAACCCTAATGTAATCTGTGGGTTTGGGGTAATGATGTGTCATTGTAGGTCCATCAGCTATAACAAATCCTGGTATGGGATGTTCATAGTGGATAATCTGTGTATGGGAGTCATGGGCATATGAACCTTCTGTTCAGTTTTTCTGTGAACCTAACTCTATTATAAAAAAAATTAGAGTTAATTAAAACAAGCAAACATAATGCCTGTTGGGTGCAAGACACTCTGTTGGACTCAGTGCTGGAAGAGAGGCTAGTTGTAGGGCGTTGACAGAGGAGCTAGCTCGTGCTGATAATCTGAAGTCTGAATGGAGTGTGTGCTACCTGTGATCTGCTTGCTCTCTGCTCTGAATTCCTCTAATGAATAGACTTTTTGTCTTCTCGTGCTGAGCTGCTCCAGCAGTTTCAATCACAGCCTGACGTTTGTGGTTTAAAGCAGCACTTCTCAAACTTTTACGTGCTTATGAATCAGCCAGGGATCATGTCAAAATTCACATCCTGATTCAGTAGGTCTGGGGAGAGGAGCTGAGATTTCTCCTAGCTTCAAGGTGATGTTAATGCTTTGGTCTGTAGTCCATCCTTGGAGAAGGCCAGGTTTGCAACTTTGCAGTTAGGTTTACTGGGTTTGGATTTCTGAGTTCATTTTTAGAAGCTGTGACCCTCACAAATTATTTAACTCTTATGTGCCTGCCTGCTTTGTCCTTTGCATCCATTGATGGAGTTGGCACAAGGAGAGCATAAACATGCAAGCAGAGATTCTGAGTCCTGTCTCCCCCAACCCTGCCCCAGTTCAGCTTATAAATTATTCAAGCCTGGCTGCAGTAAAACTTGGTCCTAGGACCCATTCAGCTGATAGTAAATGTAGCGAAAGAAATTGCAAAGAAAAAGGAAACTTGACTTGTGACTGAGCTTGTCCTAAGGCTTCCTCCCATGCTGGCGGGGCCCAGACCTGCCACAGCTGACTTAGTTCTGTCTGAGACCCCAGTAGTAACAGTGTTATTATTAAGGACATTTTAAAACAGACCTCATTTTATTTTTAAATTGGTGTATGTGCATGCATGCATGGGCGGGGTGTGAATACAGGTGTCCTCAGAGGCTTGAGGCATTGGCTCCCCAGGAGATGGAGTATAGGCAGTTGTGAGCTGCCCAGTGTGGGTATGAGAACCAAACCCAGGTCCTCCGCTCTTGACTGCTGAGCCATCTCTGTAGCCCCAGTTATAGACTTTTTTTGTTTGTTTTGTTTTTCGAGGCATGGTTTCTCTGTTTAGCAGCTCTGGCTGTCCTGGAACTTGCTCTGTAGACCAGGCTGGCCTCGAACTCACCAAGATTCGCCTGCCTCTGCTTCCCCAGTGTTAGGATTAAAGGTGTGCTCCACCACCGCCTGGCTAGATATTTCTAACTAAGATACTTTTTCAGTGCTTCTGTTGTTATTGTTTTGAGAAAACTTTTAAAGTAAATGTGGCATATTGATGGCTGTTTTTTAAGTATCAGAAATAGCGACTCACAGAATTTGGGTTGTAGATTTCTTGGTCCATGAGAGTGTAAAGTGTTGAGTAAAACTTACTTAGGTCTATCCTTTTCCCCACTGACTTTAGAGAATAGCAATTAGGTTTATTGCTGAAGTACAGTCATAGTTTGTGTTTCTTCTCCCTGGTCCTTCTGACTGTGGATTTGGTGTGGTCCTCTTGGTCTTTGTGACTCTAATGGCTGTGAAATGGGCTGGGCATCAGATGGCTGCTTTGTGTGACTAGTTACATACTTGTGTGGCTGCTAGTTAGAGCCATCTTCTCTGTAGTGGCAGGGCCTGGCTCCTTCTCTTCACAGCCATGTTCAACCCTGCTTCAGGCTAGCCACCTAATGAATACGTTAAAACAATTAGAATGGCAGAGCTGTCAGGGACAGAGTGGACCTCTCACCTAAGAGGACGGACACAATGACTCACTGTTATTCTGTGATGTTAGTTACCCTAGCCAGTTGCTTCAAGTTCTGTTATGTAGTGTGACTTTGAACTGTTTGCTTTTGGAGCCATTTTCCTCTCCCTTCAAGTAGGGATGTCATAAGTAGTTGCCTGACAGAGTTAAAGTGAGGATTCAGTAAAATACTGTTGTAAAATACTTCATATGGGCCAGAAATGTAGCTCAGTTGGTATGGTGCTTGCTAGTCCTGTACAAGACCCTGGGTTCAATCCCCTGCACCACATAAACCAGTTGCTATGGTGCACAATCCCAGCACTTACTGGGGGAAGAGGCAGGAGGATCAGAAGTTCAAGGTAATCCTCAGCTACGTAGTGAGCTCAGGGCCTACCTTGGTCACACAAGACACTGTCTCGGAAAAAAAGTAACCCAGTGGTTGGCGCATAGGAATAGCTTAATTAAATTTTAGTCATTTTAATTTTAATCATTAAGAATCAGCTGTGCTTAACATGGCACAGTTACTTTTCTTTTCCTTGTCCTTGGTTTCCTGTTAATTTTCTTTACAAAGTAAAAAGAAAAACGATAGACGTCTCTTTCAGAGCCCCCTTGTCTGGCAAGCCTGGTGTCTTGATTGGAACTGACAGCAGAACCTTTGGGGCTGGATGGCCTGGAAGGATTAGTTTTCTGTTCCTCCGCTAATCCCCACCCACCTGCACTCTGTGTGTGGCCTTCCTCCAACAGGGTAAAGGCCTGGGTGTCTGTGCCTTTGGCCCTGTTCTCAGGCCTGCAGTGCTGGGCGCTGGGTGGTGGAGTATTGAGAGGAATTGTTCAGGTGAGGCCAACCTCAAAGCTCAAGGCCAAGCCCAGCAGGATGGGACACCTGGGCTCCCCCTTGCGAGTGGTTGTTAGCATCCTGTGTGCTGTCTGTCAGCTCAGCATCTTGCTACTGTTTGTAATGAAGCTGGTCATTTGGCTTCTGGGACAGCTGATTTCCAGGGGATTATTTGTATTACACACTTTAATGCTTTTTTATAGCAAATTTTTAATTAAATGGAAAGTCCTTTTGGAGGCAGGGGAGCAGCTGCAGCAGGACTTAGGATGAGGCACTGACTGACTGAGACCAGAGAAGTAAAATGAGGGGAAGGGTGGTTGGGGTAGGGGGGTGGGTAGCTTGACTGGGCCCGGGTCAGGCGGGTGGTAGGGCAGCCAGGGGATTTAACTGTGGTTCCTTCCAACCTAAAAGCCCTCCCCTGTCATCTGCACGATAGAGAAGTGAGGAAGGAGGGTTACAAAACTATAGAAGCTGGACTAGGATGGGCAGTGTGGTTGTTAGACCCCGGATCCAGGCCTGGGAGGCCTTGGAGTCTTTGTTCCTCAAGTGAGGAGGAAGGGAGCTGTGGTGATGGACTGTACCTTCTGGCGCCGGGTTGTTTGTTTTGCTTTCTGGCTGATCTGCTTCTTCAGCCATAGGGACATGGGAAGTTCAGCCTTTAGGAGATGCCTTGTCACTGGACCGGGCAGCAGTGTGAGCCTGCCAAGGAAGCAACACCATGACTTTTTCTGCCCAAGCACTTCAGCAGTTGCTTTGCTGAGGCCATTCCTGAAATGCTCTAGAAGGTATTCCTGCAACTGCTAAGTATTGGGGCAGAGGTCAAACACACAGAGGGAGCCATTTGAAACCAAAGGTTCCCTATAGGAAGAGTTTGGGTGAGGAAGAGGGACAAGAACATCCATACAAGCAGCCAAAGCAAGTCCTGTTTGCATTAGAGTGATGCTCAGGGGTTGGCATTTAACCCAGGGGTGGTTGGTTTTGTAGACAGAAGCTAGAGCAGAGACCTCAGAAGGCATCAGGTTGGTCTTTTGCCCAAGAGCTTCAGAGGCAGGCATCGAGAGGGAGCTGTGCTTGCCAGCCCCTCTTTGCACTTGGTGAGCTGCCTTCTCTACCTGCCGCCCTCTTGGACCCATCTATGGTATTGTTGTAGGTACATTGTGAGCACTCTCTTTTTGGCTGTGTTGCTTTGCTGCCTAGTGTGTGGGCTGGCCTACATTTCTTACAGGCTGTAGTTGAGTGGACTAGCTTTTGGAGTCTGAGACCTAGTTAGTAATTATTTAACCTTTGCTAAGAAATCTGAAGTCTGAGCCTTTATGGTTCTTTTCTGTAAAATGGAAGTAGCAGTCATCTCAGGGCAGTGTAATAAACTCCTTGAACATTCTGTCCCTCCTAAATGCCGTCACCTACCCTAGGATAGGTGTTAAAATAAGTGTATAGGATCAGTAGGATATGACATAGACCTACCCTAAGGCTGACACGCAGTTTGCATTCAACAAATAGTTATTTGTGATTGGGCATGTCTGTACATGCCTATCTATAGTCCTGGTATTCCAGACAATAAGGTAGAATGATTGCCACAAGTTCCAGGCCAAATGAACTACATAGCAAGACCCTATCTCAAAAATAAATAAGGGTTGAGCATAGTATCTTATCACTCCTTTAATTCCAAAACTGAGAGGGAAGCAGATCTCAGTTTGAGGCCAGTCTAGGCTGGGTTGTGAGTTCTAGGCCAGAAAAGGCTATATAGTGAGACTCTATCTCAAAAATAAAGGCGGGAGAGGAACAGAAAATATAGTTAAGGAGACTGTTTGCCCAACATGCATAAAGTCCTGAATTCCCTAGCACCACATTAATTAGGTATAGTGGTATATATATTTAATTCTAGCATTTGAGAGGTAGGGGCAGGAGAATCAGGAGTTTGAGGTCATCCTCAACTGCATATTGTGAGTTTGAGGCTATATATACACAGACACTATCTCAAAACAGTTACTGTGTTGGTTGCACAGTGTGGCCTGTTCCTTATGCCTTTCTAATGGGTTCTCCCTTTTCCCAGACCTTCTATCCTCTGGCTCCCATTTGGTCCTCCAGAAGAGCTCTGGGGCTTTTCTATCTTGCCAGTGTCTTTTCCAGTGTCATGAATCATGTCTTAGGTCCACCTTCTAAGTGACTTGCCCCTCTAGGGAGCTTCTTGCTTTTTTCCCTCTGATTGATTTCCTGAGCCATGAAGCGTCTATCTCTTGCCTTGGGTCTGTGGTGGAAACCAAGCACTAGTCTCTTGCTGTGGCTGTGTACCCTTGGCCTGGAGGGTACCAGGCACATTGCCTCTTTTTTCTGCAGCATCTTCAAAAGCAAGCCTTGTGAGGCTGCCATGATGGGGCTGGGCGGGTTTGCTCCAGAGAATAGGATTTCTAAGTTCCTTTCTGCTAATCTCTGTTCCCATCTCCTCTCTTACAGTGCGTCTCCATGACAGTATTTCTGAAGAAGGGTTTCACTACCTCGTGTTTGACCTGTAAGTGCTACTTTCTCTCCAACTGGCTGAAGATGAAACTTGGGACAGGCTAAACCTGGGTCTCAGCCTCTGCTGATGGTTCCTCTCTATCACTTGAGGAAAAGGACTCAGGACGTTTCTGGGGGATGAGTGGGCCTGTCCAAAGGCACTCCCCTCTCAGGAGTCTCATTGTTCACTCTGTGCCCTAGAGTATGAGCCCCAGCATGGCCTTGTTCTCTCCTTTCTGTTCTGTGCATAGCTCGTTCTTGTGTCTTGGTGTATTTTCTTATTGGAGAAATAAAAGAATGACTCTTTGCAGTTGGGGAGTTGGAGGTAGCCTTTAGGACTCATGAACGGCGTTCCATTGGTCTCTCTCCCACTTGAGTTGTTCTTTAACGTCCTAAGCGTGGCTCTTTACCTCCTGGAAAGTCCTGTCCAGTATTGTCAGCAGTTGCATCTGTGATCTCATTATTCTTCAACTTTAGCACTAGGCCTGCCATTGCGCTGCTATGTGGTAATGTTCGTATTGGTCTTAAGTAAAACTATGACTCTTGTGGTAGTTAGAATATTTTTCTTAGATCCCTGTATCACTTTCTGTGCATTAGTGATTCTGTTAGGTTATGGAAACAGAACTGTCAGGAAGGAGCGGGGGAGCCCACATTTAGCCCACAGAGAAGCAACTGAGCATGTTCTGGGCTCTCAAAGGACACAGGGAGTCGGGATGGCTCTAAAAGCTGTTTTACTGTATGACTCTATTGCCTGCTGGATGCTAGAGTTGGCCAGTAGACCTGGCCTGCTCCGACCCTTTCTTCCGTGGTTGCAGTGTTACCGGAGGAGAGCTGTTTGAAGACATTGTGGCCAGAGAGTACTACAGCGAAGCTGACGCCAGGTGAGAACGTCTGGGTGCTTTCTCTGCAGCCCTTTGAGTTTAGGACTGAAATAAGTCCTGGCTACTTTTTTTTTGGGGGGGGGAGCAGAGGAAGCATTGTGTTTTCCTTGGATAGTCTTTGGACTCTTGTCTGGACAGAGTCTGTAAAGTTGGGGTAGGGCTGCATTCTGTGCGTAGTATTAGAAGTTAAAATGTCAGCACCCCTAGAGTAGCTTTTTTCAAAGCCTCTTCCAGGTCTCCTTTGTCCTGTTACCTCAGAAATACTTTTTTTTGCGCATTATGTACTCATAAGCCTCTGCACCTCTTCTTTCTTGTTTGTACAAGGTCTTGACATAGGGAACTGGGGATCAGAGATGGAGAAAGCGTCATTTTTGTCTTGAAGAGTATGAACCTGGAAAGCTTCCTCGGGAACTTTCAGCCTTTGTCACCTTGTCACTTCACTACCATGACCAGTTCCATGGGTTCCATGACTCAGCCCCCAGCTTTCTATCAAAGCCAGTGACTCTTTCGTGTGATAAAGCACGATCCACCTATATCATGGCCTTCAGGCAGTATTTGACCTGCCTTGCCCACTTTAGCTCTTCCCCTTTACAGCCTGATTTTTGTTATCCTGCCTATGGCTTATCTGGCTTATGTGGCAGCTCAGGCTGCCTCTATAGAGAGTGGGGGAGTGCAGTTTCCTCACGAATTTCTCAACCCTGAACAGCCATATTTACTGATCAACTTCAGATGCCTCAGCTGGGGAGAGATGAATTCCAGTGCCAGCAGGGGAGGACCAGGCTGTGGGTGGGAGGAGGCAGTGATAGCTCAGGGAGCTGGGGGTGGGGGGACTGTACCAGTGGGCTTGGCCTGGCTCTGCTGGGACACTTCGCACTTTTGCCATTTTTGGCCTGAAGGCTCTCCCTGCTAGCCGGGCTCTGTTCTAATTATACATTTCTGTGGAGACTCGCCTCTGCAGCTTAGTCTTAAGGTTCCTTTAGCACACTGTTAGGCTGTATGGCGTGGAGGCCCTGAGCTTCACTGTCAGGGTCTGACAACATCCATTGACTCTTTAGCTCTCTTAGGAGCCTCAGTGCCAGATTTCAGAGAAGCAAACCCTAAGTGCAGGCCACTCAGGCCAGCACATCTGGATGCTGTGCAGGTCAGCCCTGCACACCTGGCAAAGGCTGCTGACTAGGCATATACCAGCCTTCTTCAGCCTCAATGGTACTGACCTTTAACACAGATTTTTTTTTTTTTTGGTAATGAAGGTCTCTCCTACGCATGAATAGAACCTAAAAGCATCTCTGAGCAGTAGATAAGCCCCTTTCCAAGTTGTGCCAGTCAGGATTATTTCCAGACATTGCCAGATGTCCTTGGAGGGCACGTTCATCCCCACTGTTGCTCTAGAGTACTCTCCTGCCACAGGGCTGCAGGAGAGAAACAGCAGCCGAATGTAGTTCTGAGCTAGGTTGTCTTTCTGTGTAGAATAGTCAGAATGCTTTGCAGGGAGCCTATTTGGAGCCCTCTTAAACACATTATTTCTGGAAGGAATCTACGTGCTTATCTCCCTACTAGATGAGAAACTTTAGAGCAGTTAATGCCTTAGGTGGTGTGAGAACACACCTTAAGAGCTCCTCACTAAATGCTTGGGTAGGTGCAGGCATGCACCATGCACCCGTCCTTGCACTCTTCCCAAGTCTCAGCATAAACTTCTTCCCTAGGAAAAGAGTTACTTAGGAAAGAGAAGGAAGGGGGTTGGATGGTCTTACCTTTCATAGGAATATTTAGCATTTTTCCATCTCACGAAAACAAATTAGTTGTTCTGGATCTTTGCAGTCAAAGTAAGTCATGGTAGACTTCTGTTCTAGTCTCTGGAAAACCCACGTAGCCTTACCTGGGCTGCTTTCCTTTCCTGTGAGGTAAGTGTTGATGATGAGAAAAGAGAACCCTCACAGTGGCTTCCATATTCCCAGCAGTCATGAGGCTGAGGTGGAAGGGACCATGAATTCAAGGCCACTCTGGGTTACGTAGCAGGTCGCAAGCCAGCTTATACTACATAGCAGGAAGACCCTCCCTCAAAACAGGAAGAGAAAAGGAAGAGAGAAAAAGGGAAGCTTCATACACTGTTGGTATTGTAAATTTGTATAGCCATTTTTGGAAAACAGTATGGCTGTTTCTCAGAAAAACTAAAAATAGAGCTACCATCTGATCCAGCAATCCCACTACTGGGTAAATACCCAACAGAATAAAATCGGTGTGTTAAAGAAATGTCTGCACACCCACAATAGTCAAGATATGGAAACAACCTAAATGTCCATTAGCAGATGAATGGATTAAAAAAGAATCGTGTGCTCTATTGACCTTTAAAAGGCCAGGAAACTATCATTTATGATGAGATAGGTGAATCTGGAGGGCATTGTGCTAAGTGAAACAAACCAGGCACAGGAAGATCTACTTTGTGCAATCTAAAAAAGATGCCCTATAGAGGTAAAGAGTGGTGGTTAGCAGGAGCCGGAATGGGTAGGAAAGGAGAGCTGCTGCTCAGGTAGGAGGAGTGGGTTCCCATATCTCACTGTACAGTAGGTGACTGTAGTTAGTAATTTGTGTTTGGTTGGTTTGGTTTTTCCAAATAAAGTCTCTCTGTGTAGTCCGGGCTGTTCTGGAACTCAGTCTGTAGACCAGGCTGGCCTCCAACTCAGAGATCCGCCTGCCTCTGTCTCCCAAGTGCTGGGATTAAAGGCGTGCGCCACTACTGCCTGACATAAAAATGGATTTTAAATGTTCACTAGAAAGAATAAATATTTGAGGTGATATATATGGTGATGCACATTGTATCAGAATATAACATTGTCCTTCAGAAGTAGATAGTTATTTTTCAATTTAAAATAAAGTAAAAACAAAATAGGCTGAACTAGATAATATTTAAGGCCCAGGGTTCTAGCCTATTGTTCAGTGAGTGTGGTCCATACAGGTGATCTTTGATGAGGTAGTCTAGCCCTCCACTGATATTTCTTCTGCTGCTTTTTTAGCCACTGTATACATCAAATTCTGGAGAGTGTTAACCACATCCACCAGCATGACATCGTCCACAGGGACCTGAAGGTACTTATTAACCAGGCTATCTTCCTTTGCCTCCTGCTTGTGACTCGTTGGCGCCACCTGGAGCTAGGTAGTGGTACTGTGCGAGCCCAGAGTAGGCGCCCTCTGGACTCCATGGTGAGTGCCTCATAAGGTTCTCCTTGTTCCTTCTGCAGCCTGAGAACTTGCTGCTGGCGAGTAAATGCAAGGGTGCTGCGGTCAAGCTGGCTGATTTTGGCCTCGCCATTGAAGTGCAGGGAGAGCAACAAGCTTGGTTTGGTAAGGGTGACCCTGTCTTCCGGGAATGCAGCCTCCACCCTTCCTCCTTTTCCTGATGTGCCTTCCTCTTTCAGAACGAGAAATCAGGCCTTTAATGGTACTGGCCTTTTCAGAAAGTGGAGGAGGATGGGAAGGCCCTCCTGGCCGGTCCCTCCATGACTCAGTATAGTGAGCCTGGCTGCTGTCAGCAGTGCGTGCTTGTTGCCTCTGGGGAGGTGCTTGAGTTCCTGGTAGGCACAAGTGATTTAGATTCCAGGTACTTCAAGAAGCTCAGACTGTCATCATTTGCAGCTTGAGTACTGAGAGCGTATACAGTAAAATCAGCAGACATTAGAAGGACTTTAGGGAAATTACAGATGTGGACTTAATGAGAGAGAAAGTAGGCTCAGTGTGGCTCTGCCTTTTTCTGCTGCAGGTTTTGCTGGCACCCCAGGTTACTTGTCCCCTGAGGTCTTGAGGAAAGATCCCTATGGAAAACCTGTGGATATCTGGGCCTGCGGTAAGCCCATTCCATGCACTCACGGGCCCTTGGCTTCCTATGATAACAAAAAAGGCTTTACTATTCCTTCTGGGCCCCACGAGTGTCTGCTGTATGTGACATCATGGCACTTGCTCTCATTTCATTGGGAGGGCTGTTCCCATCATGCCCCTCCCCAAGTGAATTCCTGGGTTATGTTGCATCCTTCTTAGAGGATAGCTTGCACCTGAAGAGGTCTTGGTGCCGTGAGGAGTGTGGCACAACAGGAGGGCTAGTCATACAGCATTACTGGCCGGCATCACCTCTAACTCTGGCCTGACCATACCTTTCTGGGTGGTTCTGAGCCCTGCATGGCCTTTCTTGGTTCCTCAGGGGTAAATGATTGACCCCAGTGACCTGTGTGTTCTGTCTCGCAGGGGTCATCCTGTATATCCTCCTGGTGGGCTACCCTCCCTTCTGGGATGAGGATCAGCACAAGCTATATCAGCAGATCAAAGCTGGAGCCTACGATGTAAGGATGGGTTTTCTGAGAGCTGAGCAGGCACTCCCTGAAGGACAGATTCCCTGCCTCTAAGGGTCTGTCCATGGGAGTGGTGTTATTGTCATTTGATAACAAGGTGTCAGGGGACTTTGAGGACCCAAGGATGGGCATACAGGACTCAATTCTTGCCACCTTATGTACAGAGACTAGATTAAAAGAAAAAATCCTCCTTGTTAATTATAAAATTAAAGAACTCATTGAAGCCCCCTTGTTCTATTTCTGAAAAAAAAATTCAGAAAAGCCGCATGGTGTATATTAGATGGTACAGGAAGAATTCTAGAGCCTTCCTCCATCACGTTGGTACCATGGGCACATTGCCGAGCATGTTTTCTGCTTGGTAGAAAGATAAAGTTGAAGCAGAAAATGTTAGTTCCTGTCCTTCACTGATCTGACCCATGACATTCTATTTTTCTGTCTTACTTTCCAAGTCTATAAGTTGACACAGATCTTGGGATATTCCTAGTACTTCTCCAACTCTTGGGTACCACAGAGTACCCCAGTTACAGGAGTTGGAATGAAGACAACCTTCATTTCAGGGTAGAAACCTCAACAAATTTCCTATCTCCCTTTCCCCGTTCCTGCTCCTTAGTTCCCATCACCAGAATGGGACACAGTGACTCCTGAAGCTAAGAACTTGATCAACCAGATGCTGACCATAAATCCAGCAAAGCGTATCACAGCTGACCAGGCTCTCAAGCACCCATGGGTCTGTGTAAGTGTCCTTGCCCCCATCACTTGGAGATTGGAGGTAGCAGCCCTCATATACCCCTTTACCCTCCTTGTACAAGGGTTCAGGAGGGCTGGGCAAGGTGGGTGAGTGGAGTCCAAGGTCAATAAATGTCATCAGGGGACTTGGGAGGCAAAAAGTGCTAATAGATCTTTACTTGTGAGGCTATAATTTGGTTCTGTTCTCAAATTAGAGCAGGTAGTTGATAATAGTGTGAAGTCCCAAGCTTAGGATATACTTGGGCTTCAACTCTGACCGGTACCCAGTGAATAAACACAAGAGGCTTCTGAACTGTTGAGATGTGCTACTGAAACTTCACTGTGAAACTCTCGAGCTGAGTTCCTAGGAACTCCTCCCAGGCTGTCAGTGTAGATTGATATACTGTGTTTTCATACACAGTCCTGTTAAGCTGAAATATCTATTTGCAGACAAAGGGGCAGTTCTGGTATAATGATCATCTTGAAGGATGCATTTATTTGTCAGCTCCTATGTTTTTTGAATGCCTCTTTGTGCTGTCACCAGGCAGTTCCTGGAGATGAATGGGGCATGGTCTCTGCCCCAAAGATCTGGGGAAACAGTCATTCAAACAAGCAACCATGCTTATAATCAGACAAATAAACAGAAAATGTAACAGATTCAAGGGTTTCTACTGCCTTTGGTAGGCATTAGGGTCACACAAAGAAGGTTTGTGGAGAAGGTGATCTCTGCCTTGGTTCTTAGCAGATGACTTAAGGACACCCCCGCCCTGTTACCCTGCAGACAAAGGTTAGCATGGAGATGGTGAGAGGCCATAGGAAATGGTCACCTGTAAGGAATACTAAGTAGCTTGGTTTTCAGTGACTGTGACTGGGAATGCAGAAGAGTGGGAGCAACAAAAGATTGCATGACATACCGCCTTCTGCCTTAAGAGTTGACGTTTGTTATTTGGTTTTGGTTTTTGTTATTGTTTTGTTTTCGTTTTTTGTTTTTCGAGACAGAGTTTCTCTGTGTAGACCTTGCTGCCCTGGAACTAGCTCTCTGTAGACCAGACTGGCTTTTAACTCACAGAGATCCGCCTGCCTCTGCCTCACAAGTGCTGGGATTAAAGGTGTGCGCCTCCACCTGGCTAAAGCATAGATTTTAAAGAGAGTGTGATATTTGCGTTTAGCATCACTTTGGAAGCTGTATAAAACGTGGAGCTGATGAGCAAGAGGCTGGAGGCAGAGACGAAAAGCTGTCACAACTGTCTGGGCAAGGGCAGACGAGGGTGGAGATGGAGGAGTGGGTGGTGCCATCAAATGTAAGAGAATCTAAAGGATTTAGTACCTGGGCTTGAGAGAAGGAGAGGGCAAGTTGATGGGTATTGCTGGGTTTAATTGGCCAGTGAGCGATGGTTGTACAGTTCATGGGCCCAGAAGAGCTAGATTGTGAGAAAAGATGATGACTTAGTTTTGTAGGCTGTGTGGTCAGGGGTGTGTTTTAGTGGTAGAGCTTTCTTGGCATCGAGGAAGGTAGAAGAACGGGGGCTGTAGAGATTAGAAGTGAGAAGCTGGAAACATGACCTGCTGTTTCTTTGTGGGCTATGTATAATCAGAGAAGATCCAGAAACTAAGAAGAAGCAGGTGGGACTTAGTGAGAGCATCAGCAACCAGATGCTGAGAGTCCCTGAGAAAGATAGGAAAGATTTCCCAGCTTTGCAGATAGTAGAAAACAATAAGGAGATACTTGTTTGTCTCGAGATAAATGAAGCCAGGCAGTGAAGGAGCAAATAACCAGTATTCCTTAGTGGAAGAAGATAGGTCAGGAAGTTTTGTTTGTTTGTATTTTCCTTTATCAATATGTATCTGCATATAAATCACATTGTTGTGATAATTTAGCACATGTCTGTACCACACACTGTTCACATACCCCTCACACACACACACACCCACCCCTTGAATCTACTCCCTTTCTCCAGAAATCACTATTTTTACTTGTCTTTCATATTTACCTTTTTTTATTTGTTTTTTGTTTGTTTGTTTTCAAGACAGGGTTTCTCTGTGTAGTTCTGATTTTTCTGGAACTCACTGTATAGACCAGGCTGGCCTCGAATTCAAATATCCGCTTGCCTCTGCCTCCTGAGTTCTGGGATTTAAGGCGTGTACCACCACCACCTGGCTCAGATTTACTTGAAAGAAAAAAAAGGTTTATTAACGTGTGTGTGTGTGTGTTTGTGTTGCCTGCATGTGTGTATTGCACTATGTGCATACTGAGTGCTCATGGGGGCTCAGAAGGTGTCCGATCTCTTGGAATTGGAGTTGACAGATGGTTGTGAGCCACCACGTGGGCACTGAATCTGGCTCCTTTGCAAGAGCAGCCAGTGTTGTGAACCAATGAGGCATCCTCCTACCCCCTACTTTTTTTTTTAACTTCCATATATGAGAGAGAATTCATCGTAAGTAATGCCTGTCTGTGTGTCTGGCTCATTTCACATAATGTAATGTCCTCTAATTCCAGTGATTTTTTTTTTAAATGGAAACTTGAATATAATATAAAGGTTACAGAAAAGAGTCGATAATACTGATTGAAGAAGGACCCGCTTGGAGAGCAAATGGGGAGAGGGATTCTTGAGCCTGGGTCAGAAGGACACACCTGAGACTTGGGTTAGGTTGGAAAGGAGACTGGTAAAGCAGAAACAGGGCATACACAGTAGTCTCTATTCTTCTGTGGAGAACTGTACACACACACACACACACACACAGGAATGAGGGAAAGGTAGAGAAGGTGAAGAGAATTGCTTTGGGATCCAGGAAAGGAAGCAGGTTGGCGCGAAGGCAAGGATTGTGGGGTGGTGGACACTCTGGATCGTGGACACTAGCAGTATTTTCAACTGGACTGACTGAGATAGCAATAGTAAAGAGAGTGATGACCATCTCAGCTGAGGCGCTCAGAGAAACCCACCGCTTAATCCTGCAGTTCTCTGTAGCCTCCAGGGAATTACTGTGTTACAGTATTACATAGTATATGACCCTGAGTCGTCAAGGAAATACACTGTGTCTGATGGACTCAGTGTAAGGAGGCAAGGACATTAACAGCAAATACATTGAAGAAAAAACTCCTTCTAAAATGATGAAGAAAAAAGTGGTCACGGTGTGCTTACCTATAATGCCAGCACTTAAGAGGCAAGGCCAGTCTGGGGCTATGACAGCAAGACCCTGTCTTAGAAAAACAAGGATGGTTTCTGCTTTAAGATAATTCCTAGCTTTTCAGAACAGTTTCTTTCAAGACCTTGTGGAATATGTTGGGTTCCTGAAAGGCACCCTGTAGAGCAAGAGCCTGTCTCCCCCTGTGCAGAGTCTGGACCACAGCAGGTATCCAGTAAAGAGACCAGGATCCATCACACTGATACTCAGTTGCCTTTGAAGAGCTCTGTTGGCACCCTCATACAGCATCAATTCTTGGTGGTTTTCTTGTTCAAATTGTCCTTGACATAACCTCAAGTTGTTGATGGCACTTCGGTTCTAAAGGCCTTTTCTCATCTGTGAACTCATTTAATGAGCACTGTGTAGCACAGTGTGTGGTGACCATGTTCTGGCAGATCCGTCAGTGCTAAGGTGACAGGACTGAGATGAGGGACAGAGAATCTATGATGGGGACTTCACAGACCTGTCTGTTTGACTTCCAGCAACGATCGACAGTGGCATCCATGATGCATCGCCAAGAGACGGTGGAGTGCTTGCGCAAATTTAATGCCCGGAGAAAACTGAAGGTGAGTGAGCCTTCCTTCTGGATCACTGTCTCTTGAAATTGGACCTTTTGACAGTGTAGCTCCTGCCTGGTTCCAAAGTGAAACTCCTCTGCTGTTGGAGCTGCACTGTGAAGGTTGTTCGTGTTGGGGCACCTGAAAACTCGTGTTCTTCGGCTCTGGCCCAGAGTTGCCTTTGCCTGGGGCCAGGCTACCTGTTTCTAAAGCTCATTTGGACTTAGAGGATTCTCTTCTTTCTCCAGGGTGCCATCCTTACCACCATGCTCGTCTCCAGAAACTTTTCAGGTATGTGTTCCCAGCTGTGCACTTTAATTCTGCCGAGGACAAGAATGGCGTTTGGCCAGCGCAGCAGCACAGTGTCTCAGGTGGCACCTTGAACAGGATGAACAGGGTCCTGCTCTGAGGGCAGCCGCTGCTGAATTCTTTTACCCAGCTTCTTCAGATGTGGAGGGAAGGACTTTTTCTGAGGCTCCACTTTAGGAATTCTGTTTCTTCAGACTACCCAAAAGTAGCCTGCCGAGCTTCCCAGGCGCCTTATCCCCAGGTGTTTGTAGTTCTCCGAAGACTTCAGTACTTTGAGATTTTACCCAGTCTAGGGTATTGGAGAATGCACTGAAGGAAAAAGATGAGATACAGTGTGTCTTCTCAGTTGCATCTGCTTAAAGTCATCTCTTCCTTCATTGTGCCTGAGAAGAGGTGCCTGATAGAAACTGTTCAGATGTTTAAGCGTTTCTCATCGACTGAGGCTTATAGTACCCTCTGTGACACTAGCTATAAAAGTGAAGAAATAGAGACCTGTGGTGGGGAGGCGAAGGAACTCACTTAAGTTGCATAAGGAATTGGGAGAGTTGGGGTCAGTAATTTGTAAATCACACTTGACATTTCTTTTTAAGATGCAAGACATTCCAATCCCCTCTACCCCGTTCTCACCCTGACCTTCATTGTTTGCCCTCAGTTGGGAGCACAGTGGCTTTTCTGTGAGGAAAAGATTAATGTCAAGACTTAACTGAAGACAGAGAGGTCTCTCCCCAGCTTGCTTTTGCCCTTGGTCTTCCCTCCTCTAACCCCCAGCCTTGCTGTTTTGGTTCAAGACCCCCTTTCTCATCCTTCTAACAAGACTCCTTCCCTTGCTTACCTCCTGCACCGCCATGAAGAGGGGCTTGTGAGGGAGTGCCAGCCACCCACCACTTACAGTAGGTGGCCATTCTGGGCAGGGCTTCCATCTTTGAGTTCAGGTCCCGCTGAACCTGGTTATGGGTCACTGGAGAGCTTTGGCTTGGAAGAGGCTTCAGGCAGAAAGGCTAGGGCTCTATAAACTCTTGCTCTTGGACCACAGGGTTCCAGGCTGTCTGGATGACCCCGGTTTAGAGGTTTATTCCCATGTTGAATACACACTAGAAGGTCATGGTCCCTCCAGGGAGGGAAGAGGAGCAAAGATGATAGAGTTGTAGCCCCCACAGTGCTCCTTCTGAAAGTACTTTCACCTTTATTTGCTTGATTTAAGAGCCTTCTTAGAGGACACTCAAGGGCATTTCTATGCCACCCATAGAGGAGTGATATTTTTTTCTCCCCTCTGAGTCAAAGGAAGGTGAAGACAGGCTGCTGCTGCTTGCAGAACCAGGCAAGTCAGAAGCAAGTCCCCGGCCTGTGGTCTTGAGCTGCATGTCAGCCTCCCTCTCTGTTTCAGGAAATTCGTGGCCTGGTTTCAGAGAGTCGGGCTCTGTTAGGAAAGAGCGTTGACTCATCCTTCAAGAGCCTTCTGGTCTTTGAGCTCACTTTATCCTAGGTCAGAAGGGGCAGCAAAACAAAACAGCCCTGCAAACATCCCATGTTGGCTTCTTCTGCCCTACATTTGGGACAGGTGAGGACAGAGACGTCTACAGAAATAGACTTCTGCAGGTGTAAAGAAGGAGGGTCACCTGTTTCTTTAGGCACAGGCTAGACTATTTCCCCAGTTAGTCCACGGGGTACAGTAGTAGTTAGACAGATGCTGACATCTAGCTTTGACAGCCTTTGTTTCTGGGGCTCCTTTCTTGGACATCTTCATCCTCAGTGCACAGTGAAATGCAGACTGAGAAAAGCTACCTCTCTTCACTGACTCCTTACAGGGAGGAAGATCTGTGCCTAAGGGAGGAGCTGGGGCTTATCCATAGAGGTAGCTGCCCAAGGGCCCTGTGAGAGCCTTCCCATGCCCCAGACCCTCTCTGTTATGCATGAGGACATGCTCTCTGCTCCAGCACTCCAGTAACCATTCTTGGTTTCCTCAGAAAAGGTACCTGCCTTCCACCAGGTCAGGCTTTTACCCCTGGGCTCTTATTGAAGAGATCACAGGACAAGCAATGAAGCCATTGCTGTGAAGTGGAGGCATGGTATTCAGCCTGTCCAAGCCTCACAGGCCCCCAGACTGCTGTAGAGCTGGCTGCTCCTGCCTCCTCAGTCTGCCCCCTGGTGCCTCCTCTCTCCCAGCTCAGCTGGCTTGGCCATGCCACCCGGGCCTTGCTGTGCGTGGGCGGCCAGCGGTTTCTACGCCTCACGCTGGGGCATGCTCTCGCTGCTGACTGGCCCCCCGTGGCTTTGCGGCAGCTCTGTGCACTGAGAGACTGTATCCCCTCAGTTGGCAGGCAGAGCTCCGCCCCCGCCTCGCCTGCCGCGAGCGCCGCCGGCCTGGCCGGGCAAGGTACGTGGCATGAGTCCTCCCTGACCGCCTGCCTTGGCTCCCTGCCACCCCAACAGTAGGGCCAGCATGCCAGGCCCACTCACCAGGGAGGCGAGTCCCATGCTTGTGGGCTGAGATGGGCATGCCATACGGACCACCTAACTTGGCATCTGCAAGCACATTGATGTTATGAAGGCCCCTAACCAGCCGTGCATGCTGGGCGCTTGCCAACTCTCAGGAGGCAATAGCCTGGGGACTTGGAGTTGGGTAGTCGGAGCCTTTCCTCCAGATGGCCAAAGGGCTTGACCTGCAAACAACCCTGGGCATGGCCTGGAGCTGTCTCACGCTAAGACTAGACTCTTGCAGTACAATTTAAGACCCCTCAGAGAAAGCCTCAAAATTGTGAAGCCTGGAGTTTACAGACTTCCTGGTCTCAAAGGTTGTGGAGTACAGATTCCTCAGGGCGAGCCATCCCTTGGCTTGACTCAGCCTTGTCACACACTGAGCAAAATCATGTCAGCTCTCCCACCCCTAATTTCCTCATCTCTGTAATGGCAATGACAGGTAACACAGAAATACTTAGGAACATGTCTATTGTAGGTTCTCAACCAGCCATCTGGGAGCTCATAAAACAAAATCCTGATGCCAAAGTTCCACACCAGACAAAACAGAATCCTTATGGATGGGATAAGTATAAGTGTTTTGTAAAGTTTTCCAAGTGAGTCTAGTGAGCATCTTGAGTTGAGAACCAGTGTGTGACAGTTGGTAGTCAGGCTCACTCTATAAACACATTAAAAATTTACTTGCCCAAATACAGCATGACTGGAGTTAAGGATAAAGGCCTTTTTTTGGAGAACCAAAATGTTGTGTTGAAGCTATGTTCCTTCTCTCCCTGGAGAAAGTACTAGCTTAGCTAGGAATGGCCACCTGAAGGACAGGGGACAGTGGCAGTAGTCACAGCAATGGTCATGGTGAATGGCCCTTACATGCCAAACACTGTTAAGTTATTTTTAGGCATGGTTCCATTGTATCCCCACTACCGTCCTGTGACCTAGGGGCTGTCACATCCCATTTTATAATAAAGAATTTGAGGCTCAGGGTGCTTAAATAGCCCATGCGCACTCAGTCACAAAACACAGCGAGCAAGTGCTTGGAACCAAGATAGAAATCTAGGGCAGTCCAGGTGGACCGGAGAGTTGGACTGATTATCCCTGTGCCTCCCAGAACTCTCCCACCCTTCGTCTGCTGCCTTCCTGTGCCCTTTGTGGCCTTCTGGTGTCACCATCTGCCTAGTGTAGGTCGTCAGCCTTGAATATAACCCCATGGCTGGCTGGAATCTGTTTGGCAACTTTATAACTCTAGCCAGTCCTTCCTGCTCATGGATCCAGAGAATGGGAAAGGGTGACGGCTAGAACCCAACAAGCTGGGTGAGGTCCTGCCCAGTGAAGGCTTCAGCCCCTTGGCAAAATCCTCCTGTACATGGTCGTGGTTTATGTGTCTGTGGCTGTCTGTCCTCACGTCTGGTCGCCTTCGTGAACGTGACAGTATTTTCTTGAGAAAACTCCGGAGATGTCTTGCATCCTTCAATCTAGAGGACTTCCATGATGTCTAGAAATGGAACCCTCAACCATTTCACATTGGCACTGTTTCCAGGCCTGGGTAGAAGCTGCTGAGGACAGTACTCCCAGTGCCCCGGGAAGCACTAGTACCGAATGTGGTTTCTCTTCCTAAGCACAGGGTGTCTGCTTCTACTGAGTCCTCATCCATGGCAAAGAAGGTCCTAGAGTGCCATGGCTCTGAAACCCTCGAGATGCCCTTCCTGCAGAGGAGCTACTGCAACAGCCTCTTTTCAGGAGCTGTGGAGGCTCCTGGCCCCTTGTTAGTGCAGCAGTTTCGCGCAGATCTGGCTGCCAGGTTGAAGAGAGAATGTGATGCCGAGACATGACTTGCCTCTTTGTTTTCACAGCTGCCAAAAGCCTATTGAACAAGAAGTCAGATGGCGGTGTCAAGGTAGGTATTTCTCCAGTCCTCTGAGCAGAGACTGACTTCTCTCCCAGCAGTTGCTGAGGGACTCTAGGCATCTTGCTTTCCTTTTCCCTAGGAACCTTGTCCTTGCTATTTTGTTTTAAGCCTTTGTGCTCGGAACTGCAGGTTCTACTGGCCTGAGAGGGAAGAAGGGATATGGGCCTCCTGATAGTAGATAGGAAAGATACGGGGAGAGGGGTCCAAATCCAGTCTCCTAGAGTCTGACTTCTCCATACCAGCCTCATCTCCAGGGCTGGACTCTCTGGGTTTCTGATTTTGTTTGGGCCGTTTGGGTAATCTTGTCCCTTTTTGCATAACCTCTTTTAATCAAAGCCAACTAGTGTGTCATAGTAACTCAGGCAGGGAACTTGAAGCCACCACTGCCTTTCTGGTGTTTTTCTGTAAACCACTTTTATATCCCAGGTGAGATGCCACTGACTGAGAGTCTCAGGCTTCTATAAGTGAAGGGGCAATGGTGTGTCACAGCTCATTTCCATTGGTAAAAGGGTTTTTCCTGTGTGAGTCAGGGAATAAGAGGGCCTGGAGTAATAACTTGGCTGAGATGAGATGTTGATACACTTACAGGATACAGGGTACACAGGCACATGGGAAGCAGCAAGTGCCCTGGGGCTGGGATATGGGGTAGGAATCCTATCTTGAGACCCACCACCTGACACATTTCAAAGCAAGACATTACCTAAGCCATACTCTCTAACAGAAGCATAAGCTGGGCCTTTTTCCAGGAGCGTATGCCCGCATTTATGTTCATGGTCCCGTTCCCCTCCCTGCTCCTTACCTGTTCCCTTCTCTGCATGTTCACTTTTGTGTTTTTCTGCCACTAGGAAGGGAGCTTAGGTGCCACTCACACCTGCCCATGTGGAGCTGTGGTTTAGGGGTAGCCACCTGGTTCTAGGCATGCTCAAGATGAGGAAACCAAACAGGGAAAAAGGCTCTCAGCAAAGTGGCCCAGGCCAAAAGCTCTGGGCTCAAGCTTAGGGAGCAGAGGAAGATGAGACTGTTCCGTGGTTGTTTAAGGTGTGGTGTTGGAGGTGAGGGCAAGAGAGAACAGCCTTCATTTTCTTATCACTTTTAAATGAGACAGTGTTACTTCTGTAACCTGAAAAAAGTGCATTCGTATGAGTTGTCCTATATATTAGTGTTCCTGTCCAGCTAGAACACAAGAGATATGGTGGCTATGGTGGCTAATGTTGTTCTAGAACCCAGGAGGCTGAGGTGTGATTATAGTGACAGTAAGGCCAGCTTCAAATAACACAGAAAACCTGACCTCACTTTTTTTTGTTTTAATAGAAAAGGGGAATGAAAAGGAAAAAAATCAGTCAAAATTAGGATTAGCACTGTAGGGTTGGGACTTTATAGCTTAGTGCTTGAGAACAGCAAAGGTCCTGGCTTTCATTCCTTGGCACTGCAGGAACCAAAACAGCGGCATTAATCCAATTGAGCAATAGGATTGAAAGTTTCTGTGTTAGACTATGGGAAATACTGTGTGCCTGAATAGGAGAGCTATGGTAAGAGATTTGAAGGGCTAAGGGTATCGCTAATATTCATGAGGCCCTGGGTTCAATCCTTATATCAAGGAAAATAGATATGTCTGAGTGTACATGGGTCAATGGAAGAAGGAAAGAGCTGTGTGCAGAGGTGTCAAGATATGTTATAGAGCCAGGCATGGTGGTGCACTCCTTTAATCCCAGCACTCGGGAGGCAGAGGCAGGCGGATCTC
>LOJH01001625.1:9740-47442 GCA_001685095.1 Ellobius talpinus
CAGGTGCCATAGATCCATATCAAGTGTCTTCTTTGGATCACTATCCACCTTATTTATTTTTAAATTTTATGCTTATGTGCACATGTGTGTTTCTGTGTGAGTCTGGGCAGCACCTGCCTTCACTAGAACAGAGAGTCAAATTCCCAACTACTGGAATCATAGGCAGTTGTAAGCTGCCTGGGGTGGGTGCAAGAAATGGAACTCTGGTCCTCCAGAAGAGCAGCAAGGGTTCTTAATCATGAGCCATTTCTCTCATTCTCCTCACCACCACAACCTTATTTTTTGAGCCAGTGTCTCTCGCTGAACCCTGAGCTCAGTAGTTCAGTCTAATGAGATAGGCATTGAGGCCTAAGGATCCATCAGTCTGTCCCTTACCCCACACGAGTATCATGGGCATGAGCCACCATGTCCAGTCCTTTATGTGAGTGCTGGACATTCTAACTTGAGCCCTCATGCTTACACAGAAAGCACATGTTTCTCGATTACTTAGTTACATGTCTTTGAATGTACCTCCATGTCTTTCCTCGCATCTTCTCAAATATGGATCCTTTCTATCTCAGGTCTCCAAAACCCAGAGGACACATTTATAACTCCATGTATTCTGCTTCCTGGCAGCACCCTTCACATGGGGCTACCCCATCTCTCTTAGCACAGTCAGTCTTTTGGCTTTAGCTGTCCTAACCCATCCACCACACCATCTCGCTATTCTGTCTCATCCTTAGAATATGGGTCCTCCCTTTCCTGATGCCATCCTGCAATTTTTCAAGACTCACTCCTGGGCTTCTTCTCATTCCATAGTATCTTCCTACATGATGCTACTAAGTACCATGACTTAAAATTTCACCTAATGCCAGTGACTCCTTAGGTTACCCTACTCTCTAGTGAATACACAACACACTTTGCCATCTACTCTACTTAAGCCCAACCAGCATTTAACCAAACGATGCTTCTGTTTTCCTCCACCCCAACCCACTCTGCCCTTCTCTCCACTTAGTCACTTCCAAGATTCACTGCAGACCTTTAACAATAAGGGAAATTCCTGGAAAACTCAGAAAGATCTGAGAACACATTTCTCAGTTCCTTTTCACACCAAGGTAACCAAAACATCCAATGGAAACAGTTTATTTCAGCTCACAGGTTTCAGCAGATCTCAGTCCTGACAGTGGGATTGTTCTGACTATGGCAGAAGAAAGGCAGAGGGCTGTTCACTTGGTGTGGCCAGGAGACAGAACCCAGGCAAAAAGCCAGCCAGTTTGTGCCTCCCACCACCCACTTCTACTGATTTTTTTTCTGCAACCAAGCTTTGCCTCACACACACTTCACAGTCTTCAAAATAGGACACGAGTTGGGGACCAAGCACTCAAAACAAAAGCCTGTGGGTGCTACTTAACACCATTCTGCCTCACTCTTGCAAGGGGATAGTTTGTAATAGGAGGCCCATAGGTGCAGCCATTACCTGCCGGCTGGTTTAGTTCCCACATATATAATGCCAGCCAGAAACCTGTGGATTTGGAAGAGCAACTTCTAATCCAGCCTACACTTGCATGCTTCTCATCCTAAAGCTCTCTATAGTTGATTCCCGCTGGCTTTCATGCCCTCTGCCCCACAGCTGTCCCATTCTTTACCGAGATTTTTTTTAGATTTCCATCAGACTTTACTTCCCATCGACTCTGCTGCCAGCTCCCACTGCACTGCTCATGTTATATATCCCTCCATACATCCTCAAGTTCTGTGTGCACATGTGCTGAGCAGTATAAGGCCATTTGTCCTCATGTAGCCCCTTAACTCCACATGCCCATCATCTATGGAGTTCATCGTTGCATGCCATGTACCTAACATACATCAAATATTCAGCAAGCATTGGTGAAACTGAATTTAGTGGCCAAGGGAAAGACATTTGTTCTATTATATCTGGAGAGTCAGTTTCACGATCAGGAACATAGAGATAAATAGGATGCACTCTTTTGTGTACGTATTACTTATAGATTATAATTATGAGACAGAATTTTATTAGACATTTAATTCTATATCATGTGTATAGACTTCCCATGAAATAACTGTGTGTCAGATTGAATTGCTATGCTATATGTTTGCAGAAAGACAAACACAAAAGTCCATGTCAGCACCAGGGTCAGCATCAATGCTCTTACCCACCCTATCTCAAAAACAGGCTTTATCCTGATAACAATAAGGCTCGGAGATCTTAAGGTAAGTGTAGTTAGGGATGAATCAATAAATATATGACTGAGGGCAAAAGATGCTTAGCCCTGAACAACTTTCTACTTCTTACCTGTTTGTTTTATTTTTTTGAAGGACATCTGAAGTGTGTCAATAAAGGTGAAGTTTATTGCTTGAAGGTTTGATCAGCAAAAGGAAACAGCTGTAGTTTACAGAACTGCATCTTCTCCCCCGAAAGCCTAACAATTTCACATATTGACTTCAGGTTCCAGCAAAGATCAAAGTGACGGTGTGCAATGATGGGGAGAGACACGGCAGGTCTGCCCGTCAATACGGTCAATGGGAGGAAGCTCCAGTTTATCCAAAGGGGCTCAGGACATCACCACTGCTCGGCCTCCCCATGCAATCCATATCAGGTCTGTTAGGGAAGAGTGGTGATGGCGTGAATTCTCATTGAGACTCGAGTAGATGCCAGAACAAGGGTGGGGAGCCCCCACTTAAGACAATGGAGTAATGCTCACATAGGAAGAATGCTGCTTCTTGGAGATATTGAGAACAAGGCTAGCACCAGTTAAACATGCTCACCAAGGTCACTAACAACTGGTGGATGGAAAACAGTGACAGACATTTTAAGAATATAGTCAAAGGCTAGAGCAAGGCACAACAAAGAAAGCAGTCAGCTGTGAAACACCAAGCAAACTACTGATAGCTTGTTTGGAAGCCTTGCGCCTCACCCTAAGCTTATAAAACAATGCAAACGGACATGTGCTTCAGAGGCAGGTAGAGGCCGGTTTGAATTCTCTGTGTTCATGAGCTATATAGTGGCAGAGATATGCCAAGTATCTCTGTGGTGATGGTCAGTGGGTCATGTGCCATAGGACTGTCTGGCTTGTCACACAGCATAGTTTTCTGTTTTCTTCTTCTCTGACTAAGGAAGTAATAAATACTACAATGGTGTGCCAGAAAAGCTGACGATCCTGATCAATTTCTTTTCCTGAAGGATTGCAACATGTCAGTCACCTAGTTGAGCCCTGCACCTAACCCTCCCCACAACTGTCTCCCTTCAACAGCTCATGCAACCGAGGCTCAGAGAAGCTCAATAACTTTCTCTAACTTATAGTGGCACCAGGGCTCAAATAGGTGTCTCTAGCATCCTTTGTTGTTGATTTAAAAACAGAGTCTGACTCTGTAGCCTAGGCTGGTCTTGAACTCACAATCCTCCTGCCTCAACCTCCCGAGTGCTGGGAACCAAGTCTTTCATAAGCTGAAGCCCAGGCTACTCTAGCACGGTATATCCTGCAGCTCTGACCATATTCTGAGTCAAAAGAATTGCAAAAGTATAAGCTTTATCATTCACATCTTCACAGGGGCGTTGCCTACCCAGTATTCTCTTCTGCAAAAGCAACAGCAGCGTTGAAGACTAGAACATCTCTGAAACATCAATTCAGGCCATGTAAACCTCAGTCCCTCTGATCTGATATGATGATGGACAGGAAATTACTAGAGGTTCACTATCATGTGTGGGAATTTCTACTGCTTTGAAATCCAAACACATCCACGGATATGGAAGACTTAAGGTTTTCATTATATGCCTGTATTTTCCTCTACAACTCCTTGTGCATTGGGAGCCAAGAAATGAAGGAAAAGGCAAGTGGTTTTCTTGATTTTAAAACAGAATTCCTAAACAGATGTGTCTGTGTTTCCTACTCCAGACAGGCCCTGCTCCTCCACTGCTTCAGAGAGGCAGCAAACAGATCGATGAGGCTCCTAGCTGAAGCTACTCCAGGAGTCTTGCAGACTACTGAATATTTGAAGGGCCTGGGCATCCATGACGTGAATACAAAGAACAAAGAATTTCAAGCTGAAGAACAGTTATTCTCAGCCACTGGCTATTTCTTGCACCAGAGGATGTTCAACATGTCTGTGGTCTTCCAGGGTGCAGTGGATAGGACTGGGGGGCTGTTGCAGTACCCAGGGAGGAGGGTTATAATAAGGTGCCATGGTGCCCTAGACAGCAACCACAGACTCACCTAGCTGACTTGTCAGTGGCCTCGACTGAGAAACCCTGATTTAGGGGAAGACAACTGGTTTGAAGAACCTTTATTTTTTTGAAAAGCAAACAGCCGTCAGCCTGTCAATAATATGCTCTTCCTCAAACCAAATCCTTTAGACTGTTCTCCTAATCAGCCTGCATGGTTCCCTAGCTCCTATGCCCAACCCTGACTGCCCATCACACCAGACCTATGGAGTCAGTGAGAAGCCTGCAGTCCTCCAGCACATGCCTCCCAGGAACACACTTGGATACATATAGATGTGGCACACAAAAGCTATATACACCACACATGCACATAATCCAACATATGTACACATTGTATTGCACAACATTGTATATATATATATATATGTGTGTGTGTGTGTGTGTGTGTGTGTGGTTGTATTAAACCTACTTTCACAATACAAATGCACACACAGCAAATACACATACACTACACACAAATATATCATACATACATATATAACCTCATACAATAATACAGTCACACAGCCATACATATACTACCTTCCCACATGTAAATACTGCACCTACAAACAGACACACCACACACATACATCTCAGATACACATATATATTCATACCTCAGACACATATGCACACCACACACACATATCACATACACACACCACGCCTTCATATTCTATTTTCTTTCATCCTGTTAACTTGTTCCTTTCCTTTATCCCTTGTGTGGTGGTTTGAATAGGAATTACCCCCATGGGCTATATTTGAATGCTTGGTCACTGGGGGTGGTGCTACTTGACAAGGGTTAGGATGTGTGGCCTTGTTGGAGGAAGTGTGCCACTGGGGGTGCTTTGAGGTTTCAGAAACTCAAGTCAGGCCTAGTGTCTCTCTTCCTCCAACCTGTGGATCCAGATATAGAACTCTCAGCTCCTCTTCAGCACCATGTCTGCCCATGTGCCGCCATACTTCCTACTATGACAATGAACTAAACCTCAGAACTGTAAGCTAGCCCCAATTAAATGATGTCCTTTTTAAGAGTTGCCATGGTCACTGTCTCTTCAAGGAACAGAACACTGACTAAGACACTTTATAAAACTATTTCTTTCTCAAAGTTTATCCATGTCACTTCTATAACCCTTTTAAAAATATTTACTATTTAATCACTCAATAAAAAGATTAAATTCCATTATCTGCAAGCCCATGAATGAGACTGAATGACATTATATGATTCAGTGGAAGAAATTGGGGATATATGTTGTTACTCATACATGGAAGCTAAAAGTTAATCTCTGGACTGAGGGGATGACTCAGCTTGTAAAGCGTTTGCAATGCAAGCATGAAGACTTGAGTTTGCATGTAAAGAGCCAGGCACAATGGTACACATCTGTAATCTCATCACTGGGAGGAAAAGACAGGCAAATCCTTGGAATTTACTGGCCAGCTAGTTTTGATGGATGAGGCAAGCTCCAGGTTCAGTGAGAGATTCTGTCTCAAGAGGGGGAGAGAGGAAGACACCCAGCAACAACCTCTGACATCTATATGCACATGTGTGATAGTTTAGATGT
Source organism: Ellobius talpinus (assembly GCA_001685095.1). Lineage (NCBI taxonomy): Eukaryota > Metazoa > Chordata > Mammalia > Rodentia > Cricetidae > Ellobius > Ellobius talpinus. The sequence continues at coordinate 15,501 of LOJH01001625.1, forward strand.
AATTGGTCCCTATAATCTCACAGGGAGTGGCACTAATAGGTGTGGCTTTGCTGGAGTGGGTATGACCTTTTTGGAGGAAGTGTGTCACTATAGAGGCAGGCTTTGAGGTTTCCTATTCTTAGGATACCACCCAGTGTGTCAGTTGATTTCTTCTTGCCTGCAAGATGTAGCAGACTCAGCTCCAGCACCACCTCTGCCTGCATGCTACCATGCTCCCTGCCATGATGATAATTGACTGAACCTCTGGAACTGTAAGTGAACCCCCTCAATTAAATGGTTTCTTTATAAGAGTTACCGTGGACATGGTATCTCTTCACAGCAATAAAAGCCCAAACTACAACATGTATACACACAAAGATGCACCTGCACACACAAGGACATTCACACACATGCCCCCCCCACGCATGCACTTACTCAGTGCAATTATATAAAAAGAACAGAAATCAACCAAAAGAAGCTAAGAAGAGAATAGTGGCTATCAGCCTAAGGAGGGTATGAGGGAAACATGCTGGATGAAGAATGGTTAAAGGACATACGGATGCTATTGGATGGAAGGAAGGACTCCTAGAATTTGATGGCATGGTTGACATGTATGATTGGTAAAAGTAACATTATTTTAGAATACTCAGAAGAGAGGATTTTGAACATGTCTCACATGAAGAAATGAAAATGTCCGGGTGATAAACCAGTTTTCCTTATCTGATGTATTGTATGCATGTTACTGCAATGTTAATGTCTACCCTCTGAATTACCATGTCAAAATTAAAAATATAAAAATAAAAGATTTACTACTCAAAGCATGGCTCGTGGGATGTTGTAATCCACCCCAGCTGCTCTAACAAAATGCCTCTGACTGGGTGGCTTACAAGTATTAAACTTACTTCTCAGAGGCCAAAATCAAAGGACAGGGCTACTCAGTGCTGGGTGAGAGAGTTCTTGGCTTCAGCTGTGGCTCTTTCTCACTGGTGGTAGAGACAAACAAGCCCTTTCCCTCAAGGTATACCAGTCCCATTCATGAGGCTCCACCATGAAATAATCACCCCAAAGCCCCAAACTCCTAAAGCTATCCCTTCAGAGGTTCAATTTCAAAATATGAATTTTTGGGAGATGCATTCATCTCCCATCATGGTCCAGTGGTACCAGAAGCAGCATTGCCTGGGCTTTATCAAAACACTGGAATCTTAGGTTAATTCTCTGAATCTGTCTGATCAGAATCTGCCTTCTAGAAGACCCCCAAGTGCCTTATTCACACACTGAACCTTACCACAACTGTATCCTCCATCTTATCCTAAAACATCCTACATAGACAGCTCAGCTCAGATCATTCACTGTCAAGCAATTGTCTCTTAGTGATTCTTTCTTTCTCTCCACCTTGTGATGCTGACCTGTGGGAGGACAGTATTTTGATTCTTCTTTGTATTGCTGGTGTGGAAACAGAACTGCCACTTTGTTGTAGAAGTCAATGCATTATGGCTAAACAAATGTATGTCTATCCATGTTCTCCAGCCCCTGCCTGATGTCAATGCTGCCTTCCTCTAGATAGTTAGCATCAACCCCAGACTAGAAGCAGCCAATGGCATATATGATTGCATCTTCACCATCAGCTACTGCTGCTCAAATTAACCAGATGTGTGGGCACAGCACTGAACAAAGGCAGACCTGGCCTCGCCCTCTGCTGGAAATGGCATTCTAAAGAGGGGGTTGGTAAGTGGACAGGGGAGCTTGACAGCAGGTGTGACCTATGCACTGGGGACAGTGTGCCAGCTAAGTCTTTTTTTTAGCTTAGGATTAAAGAAAACAAGAAATGAGCTCAAAGAAACATGGCAAAGGATGAGGGATGCCTTCACCGAAAATCCAAAGATGACAGAGAAAATGTAACAACTTCACAGATGAGTCAGAGAGAACAAGGGACCAGTGGGATAGGACACAAGGCTATTGACAAGGTCAGAGCAGGCAGGGTTCCACCAGGGGTCATGACTATCTCTATCCATGCCAGACCCTTCCTGAACCAAGGAACAAGGATGAGGCTTGCCCTCTTTGTCCATCTGGCTCTTTCTTTCCTGAATGAACTTGAAGCATTCACAATCAGCAGCCATAATAAATTCTACTCTAGCCAGTTTCTCTAGAAGGTGTTTCCAAGGCCCCACCTTTACTGCTCCTGCTCCTCTGGGGGCAGACCTCACATCATTTATTCATCTCTCACTTGGTATATTTACTGGTTCCTTCTTATGAGCCGAGTCCTCAGGACATGGAAGTTGGTGATGTTGGAGAAACTAAAGAGAAGTAAAAGCCACCTCTCTCTGCATTCTGCCAGAGCCTGAGATGACTGAGGTAAGGACAAGAAGGTGAAATCTCCAAGGGCTCTCCAATATGTTGACCTGTGTCAGCCAAGAGGACCCCACGCTGAGATGTCAGTCTCCCTCCACACTCCTTTAACATCACCATGGAGAATTCCCCCCACCCTGCCCTCCCTCTCCATGCTGCTCTTGGTGAACAGGAAAAGGCAGGCATTCTTTCAAGGGCTGCTTTTCTGATTCTTCATGGTCTAATCAGGCATAAGAATCATCGGAGAATGGACAGCCTTCTTTAACTGGTAACATTTATCTTTGGGACTCTGCCTCAGAGAGATTGAGTCTGTGATTGCTAAGCCTCTCAAGGAAGGTCTTCATATTTCTCAATACAAAGTCACAGCCATGGTGTTATTGACTGGCCCTAACAACTTCATTACCAAACAGGCCAATATTGCCAGGCATTAAGCGCCCTGTAATTATTTTTGCTTTATTCTCTATTCAGGCTGGGTACGGTTGGCCATTTGCAGATAAATTAAACAAAGCTGCATCCACGGCATGAAATGTGCCTGTCTTCTCCCCTGGATTTGGGACCTTTTGGTAAGAGTCTCTGTACAACACTGCTCAATAGCATAGCAAGCTACATCCTATGGGTCAATCCTAATATGTTGCCTGCTTTTACAAACGGGACTTCCCTGGCAAACAACCCACCCCCATTCATGCCTTCCTGGTCTAATCTGTGATCAAATAAAAATAGCTGAACTCAGAAGCTGCAACAGGGGACCTTATGACCCTCAAAGACTGGATTATCTATTATATGACCCTTTACAGAACTTGCCAACTCCTACATAACAGCCCACAGTTCTAGAAAATAAGCTACATGCAAAATACTTTACATGGTTTTTATACCTTTACCCACATGAAATCTCACTTTACAGATGGAACTGTGAAGATTCAGAGTTCTTCAGTGATGGCCCAGCATCTCAGTGCTGCATGATAATGAAGGAAAAGTCTATTGTTGCACCAGCTATGACCTGCTGAAGCTTCCACAGCAGTGATTATCTGTAATCTTGATATCCGAACCGCACTGATCATCATAAGTTACTTGGCCCTGCCAAAGGAGACAAGGCACCTTGGCTAATTCTATACCTGTATTCAAAGAAGTTTTACTGTAGGCTAGCCAAGAGTGCTGTTGAGAGCATTAGATAAGATATGGGGGCTAAAACCCCCAATACACTAAGTCTCCTTTAGGAATTTCCCAGTGATTATTCAATTGGTAAATGATGTATGCCAATCTGTCCATACAGGGCTTTGCTCCCTGAGAGTCTACTTTCAGGGAACTTCTCTACGTCACATCTCAAAGTCTGTTTACAAACATTTTGGGAACTTTTTAGAAATCCAGAATCCCGGCCCTAATTCAGACCGATTAAATTCAAATCTTCATGTTATAAATATGTCCTAGTTTTTCTCTAGGAATGAGTTCCCACATAGACTGTCCAATACCAAGTGATCAGCTAAGGACACAGTTGTATATACATTCTTGTGTGTGGGCATGCATCAGTGTGTACAGGCAGCCATCTGTTTGCACAAGTGTGTGTATGTGTGTGAGAGTGTGTGTATCTGTGTGCAAAACAATGATAATAAGAGATGATGTCATGAATTTTGGGGAGGACACTGAAGGAGATGGGGAAGAGGAGGCAGACGCAGTTTTCATGTATGAAGTCCCCAAAGAATATTTTTTAAGAAAATAAATAAATCATCCCTGGTGACTCTTGTGCATGATATGGTTTGAGAGGTAAAGTCCTGACTACACAAAGCGACGTCCTCAGCCTCAGGCAGGACAGGAGGAAAGAAAGCCCACGCAGGCCATCAGGCCTACAATCACAGCAGTTCTGGCCACCAGGGGCACTGCCACACCTCTGTCACCTCAGCTACCTGGACATCTGTCAGGCTGCTCTCCTTAGCTCTTTCTCAGGAGACACTCCATTGCATCTTCAGGAGGAGGTGGCTGGAGTCTGACAACTTCCTGGGTTCTATGGGCTCTGGCAAGTCCTGCTGGGATCTCAGAAGGTTTGTCATTACCATTGACAAACCTGCTGTCTCATTCTGCTCGCTGGATGGTTCTTTCCATCGAATAGCATCCTGTATCATGCCAGGCAAGATGAAGCTCCTGGACACTTATAGCCCCCCTTTCCCCCTACACTTAAAATTGAAGGCTTATCCCCAAGCTGACTGATTCTTGATATCCCAGGGAGCCTAGTGATGCCAAATCCTGCAATGTGACAGCACGTGCCCTAGAGCTAGAAAGAGGTGTCTCATCCATGAAGATCTGCAGTATGTCTCTCACAGCCCAAGGTTCTGAGGAAGGCCGGGACAGGGAACAGATATGAAGTCAAATTCTCACAGCTACATTTCCGAACTCTCATCTACCTGTTCCATCACCATATCTTTTAGCAATGTAAGAAAGTAACCATCATTAAATGGCTGAGCATCTGTTTAGCACTATGGACAGGAGATGCTTAAAAACACATCATTCCATAAACTTGGCTGGTTAGCTGGATTCTTAGCTTCTTTGGGGACTGAGCTGTGGCTGATGTCATTAGGTCCAAGCTGATGCTGCCAGGATGAGCTCGCACTGTCTGCCAACCTCCAAAAATCAGATATTCTGCCTCGGATGCCAGCAGGCGGCTCATCTCCCTCCCCACACCTATGATTCATCCTCCCCTCCCCTTTTCTATCACAGACACACATCTGTTCCGACTTAGGATAACTAAAGGAAAATTAAATGAATCTGTTTCGTGTGTCTCAAGGGTTATTTATAGGACTTTAATGCAGGCTGATTCAAAAATAAAGAAATAAAGAGAGAAATAAAAATAAGTTATCTTCCCAGAAAGCCACGAAAGTTCAAGGAAGAGGAAAATAAGTCATGTTCTCTAGCTGATGAAGGCGTAAGAGTCTTTGGTTTATCACAGCCTTTCTTCCAGGTTCCGCAGAAATCAATGAGGCTTGTTGAATTTTGTGAGATCGATATTAAAAAATGCGCGCTTTGCAATGCAGAGCATGTACCTAGTGTGTGTGCTTCAAGGGGCTGTGTGCCAGAGGAGCAATCTTAATCAAGCACTTTGAGGAGTGTAAATATTGACTGTTGGGATAAAGCTATCTTCGGGTCCTTCTCCAGGATGCTCTGCTGACTTCTGTGTGTTTTGTGCTGCTCAGGCACAGCAGGTGGCCAAGGCTTTGGGTCACTGAGGATGCTTCAGGGATACTTACATTCTCCCTGTGATGATACCTTTCAAAATACAGGTCAGAGAGATAATTGTAAGTTCCGAAAGAAATGGCTACAATGCCAAAGACAATGTGAATTCCCATCTGGGAAAACATCTGCCGCCACCTTCCACCTCACTCACTATTTGCATTCCATGTCTCCATCACCGTTCACCAGCTTCCTTTCTGAGACCTTCTAGAATCAGGCCCTGAGTCTCAATCTTTCCAGCCACTACTATGGACCTGACAATGCCCAGCTCCCCATTTTTAGCATAAACATTTATTAAGGCAGGCCGCCTACATTCTCTCTATGACTTGGGATCTGGCAGTTCATTAGTGATGCACTTAATTTTGGAGCTATTTCCAAACACGGTGCCCAGATGCCTATCACAATAACGCTCAATGGGCCTTGTATTTTCACATCTCCAAGGACTTTCTCAGCAAATAACGGTAGTTTTCCACTTAGCCACAGCTGATCTCCCAAACTGTGGAGAGGACCAATACTTGAGTGGCTGATGGAAGGCTAATACACACACCTGGACAAATGAATGATTCGCATGGAAGCAGGATGAACTGAGGTGACCAAAATTTTGTCATGCACTTAGAGAAATGTAGAACTTGAAGGGATGACCTGTTTACTTCTGGAGTTTTCTGTTTAAGATTTTCACATCATTGCTTACCACAAACAGCTAACACTTTGGGAGGCAAAACCATAGCTGGGGTTGCTACCATAGCTCTCAGCAGGCAAATCTTCCCTCTATTTGCACTTCCTGATTTTCTTAGGAAGAAACAAATGCTTCTCGATGCAATCATGTCGAAATACCTGTTTCAGTGTTTTTTTCCATGATACACTTCTTACTTTCTTGTCTTCCATCAATGGAGGTCCTTTGACAACAAGAAGCTTCTTGTGTCCCTTGCTCCCTCTGAGCACCCTGGCATGTCCAGGTATGGAGTAAACATTCCATGAATGGTGAATGAGTGAAAATTCCTCAAAGCTAGACCTTATAACTGAAGAGATTCTTGTTGAGTTTGTATTCTGGTCACATAGTGAGGTGCCTGACACCGAGTTAAAGAAAAAAATGAACTAAAACAAAAACCACCATGGTTTTTTTGATTGAACTGCCTTGGAAAACACTTTGCAGAAGAACCTCCGAAGGGGTCTTCAGATCACATCTCTATCTCTGCACAACAGGCTGAGAGCTCAAAAGTGAGACTTGCTCCCATAGAAGGAGAAGGGATTTTTGCAGAGGATCAAGGACAAAAGCTGCCCAAATCTCAACGGCCCAAATCACCAATTATGCTCCTCAGCCTTCACAATTCTATTTATGAACGTAAATCCTCACCTTATCTCAAGGAAACATACTGCAATGTCAACTCGATTCTCAAAGACCTTTGTAGTCACCACAACTTTGATATATACATTTTACTGTGGCACCATTTGCAGTGTGAAAGTTAAGATTGAGTCAGCACTTCCAGTAAGAAATCCACGTTCTAGGGATTTATCACTCAGCCATAAACACTCAGCTATGGCTTTGGCAATAAAGCCGTGAGACTTGCTCTGATGACTGAAGATATATCCAGGAACACTCTAGTGCTATCACCCCAAAGGGCTCAAAAGAAATCAAAAGTCTGCCCCCCTTTACTAACTGTAAATTAATATTGAGGTGAGGTGGAAAAGAAAAACATTTACAAGGAATACAACCCTTCTCGCTTCCCAAGAAGTGAACTCTGGTATGTGTGTGATAAAAAGGACTCCTTCCTTCATATCCAAGTGCTCACCAACTCCTACCATCTGCTTTTAGTTCTTTCCATGACTCAGTGTCCCTGAAATCATCCAGGGTCTTGCTGATGTGCAGGCACAGGAAGCCTCAGAGTATGAAGGAAAGTGTGAGCATTTCTATTTTTAACTGTCTCCCAAGATGCCCCACAAACCATACTGTGAGAAACAAATAACTAGAGAGTCCCCCCAAGGCCCCAACTCCTCTGTATCTACACCCTTCCTTAATGTAGACCCCGTTCCATTCATACCTGGCCTATTTAATACTGCCCAGCTCTCAGTCCAGCCTATCACCTTCTCTGTTATCCCCAGGCCCACCTGTCTGCGTTTCATCCTCCTGTGGCAGCTGAGACACTTTGATAATCCCAACTTCACCTGTCCCAATTAGACCACATTCTTCTGCCTTTCCCAACCACTTCACTATCTCACTACAGACAGGATGAGTCATTCCCCTGGTCTTGCCACTTTCTATACTCCACCACTAAATCTGTCAGAAAGTTTTCTAATTATTGACCCATGTCTCTGTCAAACTCAACTGACTGTGAGATATTAAGCGGTAGGAAACATATTTTACTCAGCTCAGGGTCTCCTACTCAAGAGGAGTTCAATCTATATTTGATGAGAGGAGGGATTCATATTTTAGGGAATTTATAATAGGAGCTAACATTTATTTAGCATCAACTCCATACCAGTGGCTGTACAAAATATTTTTCATTTATTAACTCATTTAATTCTCAGAACAGCACTCAGAGTTAAATTGACGAGCCTTTCTTCTTATAGGAATGAAATGGGGCTCAGAGAAGACACATGTGTTGCAGATATTCATTGTCCAAAGTGATAAACCTAATTAGAACTCAATTTTATTAAAATCCAAGATAATTTCTCCTAATTATTATTTGAGAAATTATTCCTCAAACTATGTGAAAAACTGAAAATATAAATTGAGACATGAATAAATGAATGAATAGAGGAATGAATGAGTGACTTCTGTTGTCCTTGGGGACATGTGAATCTGGGCAACCTGTCCCCACAAGTCAATGAAAGTGCCCTATACAGATGACCAAGTTCTTCTAATCTATAAAAACAAAAGGGATGATTTATGCTGCTGCCTTACTGGCTCTGACCTCTGGCAGCTCAAAATAAGATTTGATTTTAAAAAGCAAATGTATCTCCTTGACATGAGATGAAGGACATAAAGATGCTTGACCAGCATACTGGACTCAAAGCAGCTAGGGAAAGGAGTCCTTCTGACTTATGTGGATGGAAAGGGCAGAAATGCCAAATGCCATTCCCTCATTTATGTGCCCATCCATCCTTCTGTTGCTCATCTATCCACCGTGTATTCATATTTTATTCATTGATTCATTCCACTTTTCTCTCATTCACCAAATATTCATTAAGCCTTGGTACATTTTAGGAATTATTAAAATGCCAGAAATATGTCAAGTTAGGAAGAGAATGGTCAAAGGAATTTTCCTAAAATATAATAAATCACCTTTGAAGGCTTCCTTGGAGTTTATATAAAAATTACTCTAGCAAAAAGTGTGTAGATCTGTATTATCTATCACATAGTGGGTGTGGGAAGAGGGTAGGAAGGTAGCACTAGACATGAGCAATGTTCAATCCGAATGAGAGAGAGCTTAGCATATTTGAGGCATTGGAGCAGGTTCAGGGTGGCTGAACAGATATTAGAGAACAAAGTGAGAGTAAGAAGAAATACATAAAAAATATCCTCCATCCTCCCTCTACTCCTAGTCATTAAGGGATCCCACTTGTGCCAAGCGGAGCAGACTTGATATAAGCATGTCCATATCTATATCTATATCTTTCCAGGTAATAATGAAATGATGAGTTGACTATAAGGAGTGAGTACATAATCTATAGCCTCATATCCAATCCACATATTTGTGAATATATTTGTATCTGTACATAATTTATATACGTATGCATATATGCATGTGTGTATGTATTCATTTTATCTGCCTGCAAAGTAATTTAACTTCTAACACTAAGTATCTCCTGTGAAGACAAGAGTGTCAGGGAAACAGTGGTGCCCAGTTCTTCTTGAGGTTCAGTGTGAGGCAGAGACTGCTCGCTCATTTCCTGACTGCTCAGATGCAAGTAATCACACAAAAACTATATTAATTACAACAATGTTTGACCAATGATTCAGACATATTTCTCGCTAGCTTTCACATCTTGAATTAACCCATTTCTATTAATCTATGTATCGACATGAGGCTGTGGTGTCTGTCTCCTTTAGCAGCTACATGGCATCTTCTCTACTTTGTTGACTTTCTGTCTTATCTCTGTTTGGATTTCCTGCCTGACCTTGTTCTGCTAAGCCAATGAATGAAACAGCTTTATTCATTAACCAATGGTTATAAAACATATTCACAGCATACAGAGGGGAATCCCACATCAGTTCAGCGGCACACATAGCCAGCATAGACATCTTGGTTTTGCAGACTGCCTCAACAGTTCTCTGTTGCTTCTACAGCAAACTTTACTTATTTCCTGAATATTACTGATGACACTCAGGACCATGTTTGGCTAGAGCCGTTATACTGACACTTCCTTGTGCTCTTCTGGGTCCCATGTATTTACCCAGGAGTTGCACCCATGTTCCTTTTGTTGTCTGCAGAGAGCTCTCCCTCAGTCTTCTTTATTCCTTATCCAAAGGGATGGGTCGAAGAAATCTCTCCCTAGGGTTGTGAAGACACTCTTCAAATTCTCATGATGCTACTTCATATCCAAAATTCTTGCCCCCTCAAAGGCAAGTACTTTTGATCACAAAAGTCAAGAAGAAAGTCTGAGGAGATTACATTAGTGTTCCTCCTGCCTGGTATCTTCCCCCAACACAATGAGCAGCATTCTGAGCTCCTGGTTAGAATCAGACCAGGAAATAGGTGAATGAGAAAGGACAAGAAGTCAGAGAAACAAGCTAATAAAGCTAACATGTTATAGATGACACATAGAGGCAGATCTAGGAGAGGTGGGCACAGGCATATGATAAGATAAAATAACCTCTGTTTCCTATTTTTCTATAATCCCTACCAGCTAAACTCATTGCTCTCTATTTTTCAAAACTCAGTTAACAGTCTACCCCTGCCAAGTAGCTTGGGACAGAATTTTGTAATCAGAAAAAAATGAAAGGAGGAAAGAGCGTGAGGGAAGCTAGAGCTAAATAATATTGGTATGAAGTTTATGGATAGAGGTGCAGAATCAGCTCTTCAGCAAAGCAACAGGGAATAGAAAAGAAAAGACATGAAAGCATCTTAAGAATAGCCATTGAGTACTTTGTATTACTCCATAAAGGAGAACAACTGGATTCCCAGCCCCTCCCCTCCAATTGGATGAGTTTCTGCAGACACTGCCAGCTCTACTCAGACATTCCTACTGGCCCTGGAAACACAGAGAGTCACAGATACTCAGAAAACATTGGAACTGAAAACAGGGAAAGGTAGTTTTCTCAGACAGGTATCCTCCCAGGGAATGTATCAAAGTTGAAGAAACTGCTAGTTAAAGTTCCTAGAAGTTTAGAGAAAACTTAACCCTTAAATCAACATAAACAGCGACTCAACTCATTGACTGCAAGTATGCACTGATTGGGCCCCTTGTCCTGGTTTCTCAGAACTGTATCAAATGTCAAGAGAAGTGTCAATGAAGCTTCTCAAGAAGATGCCACTCCAATGACACAACAGGATTGTAGTAGCCAGATTCACCGAAGGACTGCATTATAAACCAGTTGTAAGTAGTGTCTATGGGAATTGACACCGGAACACCCTTGAGAATATCAAAGTCTGTATAGACTCAGTCTTTCCTACAAAATAGGATGATATTTATATGTAACACATACACACATACATACACATCCTCCTACATACTATATAGGTCATTTTTGTGACCTATGGTCTCCAATGCAGTGTAAAAATTGTGCAGTGTTGTTACGCTGTATTGTTTAGGGAATAATGACAAGAAGGTTCTACACATGTTTAGTATGCATGCAGTTGAGCTGTTTTCAAATATTTCAGTCTGTCTAATTTGTAGGTTAACCATGAGATGTTCCCATTCATATTTTCTTTTTGTTGCCTTCCCTCTGGAGGAGAAAAAAATAAATTTAAAAAGATGAGAGGCACTGAATCAGCCTCAATAACTCTTATAATGTATTTTGGTTTTGGTGTTTTGGGACATGTTTGGGAAGAAAACCCTTTCTCTCCCTTTCTCAAAGGTAAGCAAGATACCTCTTTCAGCAGCAACTTTGTGGGGGAAATAGTATCAAGTGTAGAAATGACAGTCCATACAGTAAGGAAGAAGCGGTGGAAAGATGCACATGTCTGCTTAGAAGGTCATGCAGCTGCCAGACCAACTCCCAATCCATCAGCTTTCAGACTTCCTCAATAGATAATCAGTGCCCTTGGCTTTAGCCACTATTAACCAGGTCTGTCTGTTGCATGCCTTGGAAGCATTCCTAAGAGATTCTCCAGGTCTGCAATCCTTCCTGGATTTGGAGCAAACCTTAGATGGAGTTACATGTGTTTCTTTCTGAGCCTGTTTCACACAGGACCTGGAATGCTTGGTGTTTATTTGCATCATTACTATTTTAGTAGCAATGGATGACATATTTATTCAAGCCCCATGTCTGCCTAACGCCAGAACTTGGATCCTTAATCACTATTGTCTGATCCTTGTTATTGATCACAGTGAAATGAGTTAATAAATGAATGAATAACTCACCAGCAGTGAGGTTTGCTGAAATTGGTTTTTATGCCAATTTTATTTAGTAACTTTACTAGGATTTGTATTAGAAAAAGTTGCATTATTTGTCCTTTACTTTGCTTCATTTTGACTTTATCTATTTTTGCTTATCTTAGCCTAACTCATGAAAGTTTATACTCTTGCACTTTTAAGAGACAGAGGAAAATAAAACTGAAGAGCATCTTGTTTTATTACTCAGCAGGTAAGGTCTGAGTTTGAATCTTTGACACAAACATAAAAGTCAGATGTGGTCATACGGCCCTGTCACCCCAGTTCTGTAAGGGGCAGAGACAAGAGGATCTACTGTTGGGAATAGTTGGCTGCATACCTATAGGGCTCCAGGTGCAATGAGGTAGTGCACCTCATTTCTCAGGAGTGAAATGTGATAAAGATACCTCACTTCCTCCTTTGGCCTACTTATCTGTGCACAAGTATACACACCTGCAGAGACATGTACATGTGTCCCCCCTAAACACTCCCACACGTACATACTTTTTTAAAAGTCATGTCACATGAGAAATTATGAATTCCTTTATAAGTTCAGAGTTAAACATACTGTTGCATTAAGAAGGATACTCCATTTGCTGCTGCTGTGTTTTTACATCTTCTGAATTACTCCTATCCATTTCAGCACTAAGAGTGCAAACATCAGGCAGACAGCCTTGTCAATTCTCCCCAACTGAGACTCAATGACACTATTTGATTTCCCTCTGCTTTCTTTATATTGAAGCCTATGGTTACCTTTTAGGATGGTAAATGACACTGTGTACTTGAATGAGAGCTGTAATTTATTTTGGTGCATGCAAAGATTTCCAAGGGAAACTAATTTTCAGAGAACTCTTGAGTCCTATTGCCTTGACAGAAGACAAGATGGCAGAATGCATGAAGATCATCCCAGCCACTATCTGACACTACAGAACCATAAAGGTGACACACAAGTGAGTGAAGCATGGGACACCTTGTTTCTAAGTCTGGTGAATCAATCATATGTGTGCAGAAACAAAGGGAAATGATCAAATCTGTCTTAGGAAGACTTGCTTTGAAGAACAAATGAGTTCATACATACGCAGGGTACAGAGTCATGCCCATTTGGCAAAAAAATGGAGTATCAGTAATGCTTGGACTAAAAATTGTCATTATCAATTGGGAGGCAAAAGATCAGATTGTGAGTCCAGCTTTGGGAGATGAGTTAAGAAGTGAATAGTTCTGAAACCAGCCAAAGAAAACTCAGAAGTGCAGACAGGGATAGAGATGGGAAAACAACCAGACAGTAAAGCCTGCAGGGCCCTGTGCTATCAGAAGCCTGGGGGAGCATCACTTCTTGCTGTGGGAACTTAGAGCTGCGCATGTTCCTGGTGTTCCACACAAGGAGGCTCACTCAGAGAATACTACAAACACAGATTAAATTACCCAAAGCATACTTTGACCCAAATGAGACTCCTGTCATTTTATGAGCATCAGCTGTCATCCAGCACAAGAGTCTTCATTTACTCAAGTGAGAAAAGAGTAGAAAGGATAAAAAGAAAAGAAAAGGAAAAGATCCTGAACAACAGAACAACACTGTGTGTATATGTGTGTGTGTGTGTGTGTGTGTGTGTGTGTGTGCTGAAGACCATCTTACCAGCATACGGTCCTTTCCAGTACATCACCAAGGCAGAGAGGAAAAGAGAAATAAGGTCCTAACTCTCTCTCTCTCTCTCTCTCTCTCTCTCTCTCTNCACACACACACACATTCACACTGGAATTTGAACCACAACCAATCAGCCCATTTATTGTGAGAGCACCCAGACGGCCAACTTCTAAGGAAGTTGTGTCACATGAGGGTTTGAAGGATTTTAAAATCTTGTGCTATTTATTACTCTTGAATTGATCATATCCAATCACTCCACACAGCTCATTTCTGGTTCTCTCACATACTGTGTCCTCCAGTATCTCCATAGCCTTGTGTGCATATCCAGAACAAGCAACAAGGACCTGGAGTCAGATCACATTGGTTTCAATTCCGTGAGCATCTCTAGAAAAGGGTAGTTAAGAATGGGGCTCATCAAGGGAACACTCCCCCATTGCTGCTGCGAGTGCAAACTTGTACAGTCACTATGGAAATCAATATGTCAGTTCCTCATAAAATTGGGAATCAATTTACCTCAAGACCCAGCTATACCACACTTGGACATACACCACAAAGACACTTGCTCAACAATGTTCACTGCAGTCTTATTCATAATAGCCAGAAACTGAAAACAACCTGTTGAGATATTAGAAATTAGATACCACTCAACAGAAGAATGGATAAAGAAAATGTGGTACATTTACACAGTGGAGTACTACTCAGCTGTTAAAAAATGACATTGTGAAATTTGCAGGCAAATGGAAGGAACTAGAGAAAAATCATCTTGAGTCAGGAAACCTAGGTCCAGAAAGACAAATATGGTATATTTTCACTTATAAGTGGATATTAGCTGTTAAGTAAATAATAACCAAACTATAAGACATAGACTTAGAGAGACAAGGTGAAGAGGAAGGTTTTAGGGGGATGCATATATCTTCCTAGGAAAGGGAATTAGAATAGATTTTATGGGGAGATTGAGGGTGGGTGGGGATGGAAGCAGAAAGAATCAGGTTCCAGGGGATTTGGGGTGGAGGAAGAGAGTGCATGGTGACACAGTTGGAATTAGGGGGGCATTTGGGGACTGGTGTGAAAACCTAGAGCAGTGGAAGCTTCCTGGAATCTGTGAAAGTGATCCTGATGAGGACTCCTGGTAATGGGGGATACAGAGTCTCAATTGGCCATCTCTTGTAGCCAGGCTAGGCTTCTAGTGGCTGGAATGGGTTGCATTCAATTGAGTTGTTGGCCTATGGGGTCCCATGGAAATCCCCAAACAACCCACGCTGATGCTAAGACAAAGGATTGCTCTCTACAAACTGACAATGGGGCTCCACTGCTGAGGACAACACCCACATAACTCACTGAATGTGGAGAAGCTGAGCTGGTGCCTACATGGAGCCTTCACCCCTGTGTGCTAGTCTCCTCGGTGTGGGAAGTTACTCTGTAGCATACTGAATGAGAAACACAGACACCAAACCGAGACACAAAAACCTTGACCTACAATCTGTCCTGCTTGCAAAATATGCTTGGGTAATGACGACACAGAACTTGTAGAAACTGCCAACCAATGTGATTTGAATCAAGTACTACTCCATGAGAAAGAGCCCATACCTGACACTGGGTGGGTGATCAAAACCCAGAGACTAGACAGCCCAGAGACCTAGAGTAAAAATCAAACATAACCGATAGTAAAAGTCAATATTATAGGTATTGCTTAGTATTTTTAGGGGACTCATGACTTTGAGAACAAGAGGGTCTCTGACTCTTTTTTCTGCTCTTTAGACTTTTTTCTCTGGTAGGGCTGTCAGGTCTAACTTTGATATGATATTTTTTTGCTTCATCTTTTATATTTTATTTTGTCATGTTTGGTTGCTACCTCTTAGAGGATTATTCTTTTCTAATGAGAGACAAAAAAGGGAATGGATTCAGAGAGGAGGGGAGGCCCACAGCCTGACCTTGGGAGGTAGGGAGGATCTGGGAGAAGCAGAGAGAGGGGAAAGTATAATCAGGATATATTGTATGTGAAAAGAATCTATTTTCAATTTTTTGTTTGTTTGTTTGTTTTATTGACAAGGTTTCTCTGTAGCTTTGGAGTCTGTCCTGGAACTCACTTGGTAGACAAGGCTGGCCTCAAACTCACAGAGATCCACCTGTCTTTGCCTCCCGAGTTCTGGGATTAAAGGCACCTGCCACTACTGCCCAGCTATTTTCAAATTTTTAAAAGTTATTTTATTCACTTTTAATAAAAGAATAGGACTCATATCATTTCAAGAATAAGAGGCTATAAATTTGAGAAGGAGAAAAAACATTGGAGGCATTGGAGGGAGAAAAGGGAGGAAATTGATATAAATATGAAACTCATATATAAAAAACCCCAAAATATTGTTTTTAAAAGAAATAAAAAAAATATAAGAAAAGTTGAGGGACACAAGGTACAATGCTTACAATGTGTGCGACCTCCCACTCCCTGAAACAAGCCATTACCCCCACCCATCTATTGAGTGTCTCTTCCACCTCCATCCCGCCGTCTCCTCTGCCACTACTAGAAAGCTGTCATATTCACTCAAATGCATGTGCTGCACCTGATTCCCATGCGGTGGGATGAGACGGGGGCATTGCCTTTGGCAGGTGAAATGGTGATGATGGCTGAGCTCTCTTCCCACAGAAGAGAACGAGGAGAGTTGGCCTCCTTCTAAGCCTGCCGCCATGTGATGGCACAGAAATAAGGCAGCCATCTGGAAAGCAGAAACAGGTCCTCACCAAGCCCCAAAGCTGCCAACATCTTGATCTTGGTCTCTCCAGCCACCAGAATGAGAGATAAATGCCTGTGATTGAAAGTGTCTGATCCACAGTATTCTCTTACAATGGCAAAAAATGATAGATCATTCCCCACGCCATCTCAGCTCTGGTTTTCATTCACCCCCATCCCACGACTGCTCTCTGACCTGTCACCTGATCTCTGATAACTCCATTCTCCATATAACCTCCTCAGATTTATCAAAGGGCTGATCCTGTCATTGTCCAAGGCTGAAACCTGTCGTTTCCTGCAGCTAGCAATTGCCATCCCCAGACAAACATTGCCTGGTCTTTGTCTACCACCCAAGATTAATCTCCCATGTGTCCTGCCTCCTGTTAAGCACTGGCTCATAACACTCAATTCCCCTGGGCTCTAGCACTGTTCTATACACTGATCCTGTTTCCCAGCACACAGGCCATGTGCATACACATACACACTGCCTTATCCGTCTACCACTTCTCCTCACCCCTAGACCTACTCCATTATAACCTTCATCACTTCCCTTGACATTGCTGGCATTCCAAACCGTCTCCCAAAGTAGACTTAATCTCAAGCACTTATCGACTGATATCTATATCCCTATTGTCCAATGTTTGGTACACAGAAGGTACTAAATAAATAATGGACCAATGAAAGGGCCCACAGAGCATGGTTTATTCTATATGGGAAGGCCTTTGTCCTTTTCTTTCTTGTTTTTTGTTTGTTTATTTTTTGGCTTTGTTTTAAGAGACAAGGTTTCAGGGTTTCTCTGTGTAGCTTTGGAGCCAGTCCTGGAACTCTCTGTAGACCAGGCTGGCCTCAGATTCACAGAGGAAGGCCTGCCTCTGCTTCCAGAGTTCTGAAATTAAAAGCATGTGCCATTACCGCTTGGCTGGGAAGGGCTTTTTTTTTTAATCAACTCTGCTCCTTTAAGTAAAAAGCTTATAAACGAAAGGATGCCATAGTCCTACAGGAAACTAGAGGCCCAGAATTGTTCACCCCACACACAGCCTCCTTTCCTTCAACCCCACCCATACCCCGAATATCCATGAGTTACTATCTAGTGATTTCTTTGCCAAATTTGGTCACAGATACAACTTCATTTGCATACTATGCTGTTTTCAGACACATAAGCCTTAAACTTAAAAAGAAATTGCCTGTTAAACTAGAAATAACCAACAAAGCATTTGAAACTCCTGTGTCCCAAGGAAGGAGTCTGGAATCATAGTAGAACTCTGGAGAGGGACAGGGATTTACCAACGTTATCTAGGGAACAAACTAATTACTTGAGGTGAGATGTTACTGTTCTCTTTGAAGGGTCTGCAGCTATTCCATCCATGGGCTCCTAGGTAGGTTTCAGAGGGCAGAACAGGACCACATAGGTAGAACACACCCTGGATCTAAACCTGAAAGAAATCCCTCAGCATTGGAGCAGCCCCTTAATGGCTGGCTGAGGAACAGTGAAGAAAGCTGAAAGTCCAGGTGCAACATCCTGTAGTGTAGACAGAAGTTTCTGTCCACATGATCCCACAGCTGTTGGGTCCCAAAGAAACACACAGTGAATTATATTAGTTATAAATTGTTAGGCCTATTGTCTCAGGCTTATTATGAGCTAGCTCTTACAACTTAACCCATAATTCTTGTTTATGTTTAGCCACGTGGCTTGGTACCTTTTATGAATGAAGCATTCTTATCTTGCTTCCTCTGCATCTGGCTGGTGACTACAATGGCCTTTCTTCTTCCCAGAATTCTCCTAGTCTGGTTGCCCCACCTATACTTCCTGCCTGGTTACTGGCTATTCAGTGTTTTATTAAACCAATATGAGTGACAAATCTTTACAGTGTACGAGCATAATCCCACAGAACCACAGAGCACATAACTTAGCTCTCAGATTACTTGGAGATTCAATTGCATATAGTTTAGGTCTTTCATGACAATGAAATATATATATATATATATATATATAACTTTAATGTAAAAATTATCTCTCCTGCCTATCTTATATCCATCCCCTCACTTATATGTTTTTATCAGTAGATTATAGTGGGTTGACCACATTCCCAGATTCTCCTTGTGCCACCCAAAATAATACATCAGTGACTAATCTGACATCTTCACATGTCACAAGGATGACCAATGAGATCCTTCCCTGGGACTCGATCTGAAGAAACAATTCAGTGGGGAGAACATTAGTTCTGACCCAAGACTATCTACCTTTGCATCAACATTCTCTACAAAGTCAAATGATCTTTGAAGCAGGAAGACAAAAGCATATTGGTCTCATAATTAAAAATCTAATAATTTCCCTTTATATGTAAATTTAAATTAAAAGCCCAGTATCATGGCCACCATCCTAACACCACACTCCAGGACCCAGCTGGACTGACCTCCTATGACTTATTCCAACACAGCAAATTCATCTATGTGGCCTAGTCTCTGCAGATGTTGCTGTCTATTCCTAGAATACTCTTCCCATTACGAGAGTATTCATGATAACACACACGTGCATACACACACACACACACACACACACACACACACACACACTGCACATGCACCATCTTACATGCTGTCAGCCTGGGGACCTTCTGGAATTCTTCTCTTTCACTCTGTGTTCCCTGGCTTAACCTGATCATTTCTGCTATACCATTAATGAGCCCATTTATATGTTTTAATATTTCTTACTCATTCATTGTTTCCTGTCCAGGAAGAATTGCCTGCTCACTAATTTTTCCCTAGTGCCTAAATCATGGCTCAAGTATAGCAAGCTCCCAGGAAGTACTTGATGGTTCAACTAAAGAATGAATGGGTCTCTTTTGAGAGTAGAGCCAAGGAAGAAGCAATGGCGCTCCATGACGGAGGCAAAATTCCTAACAGCTGAGGTCATCTCCTCTTGGACCATTTAAAGTGAGGAAATAAATTTTCTTTTTCCTTCTGCTCATTTGGTTTTCTATCACCTGCAACCAAAGAACTCTGACTTATATCAGGGAGTTCGTAGGTATGTTGGAACCCAGCTAGCTGATGCCAGCCTGTCTCAATTTCTGGAATCTAATCATGTATAAAGAAGCTTCTATCACAATGGGGGAGCCTCTTTCCTCTGTCACTCACTGTTGACTTGGCATGATTTGTCTCCAGCCTTTTACCTGACAAATAAGAGGCTCAATGAGACACAGAGTGACTTACAAGAAGAAAAGTGAAAGGCAGATTGGTTGGTCAGGACATGTTAGCTGTGAAAGAATTCAGCCTCCACCCCCTCTGTGCCTTCTCATTTCTGCAAGAACCACGTCACATATCACCCTGTTCTTTGTGGGTCACTAAGGTGGATGCCCCGTCCCTAAAATCACTTCTGAGCTAGAGGAGGAACAGCTACTCTGCTCTGGTCTCAGATTCTACCTCTTAGCATTAGATCATAATGCCTATTGCTAGAATATTCTGAGTGAGGTCACTAGATTCCTGGCTCATCTTATTTACCAGAATTATCTTGAGAACCTTCTAAGTGATGACAGCAGGAGACACTTGCCTTTGCTTGTTTAAGGGGTGCCAGGCCCTGAATTCACAGGGGTTCAGTTCAGTAGCAGCAATCCAACCAGAGGGATATCATTGGTGTTCCCTTTTGAAGAATAAGTTAAGGTTGGTAGAGAGACCTGCTCAACATAACACAACAGCAAGAAGTAGAGTCAGGATGTGAAGCTGGGGCTGGATTTCCCGGAGATGGATGAAAAAGTGAGCATGTGTCCCCTCCACTTGTACAAAGAATACGTGGTACTATGTGACAATCAAATACACATTTTCTTTTGTCTAGTTCTCACTACTCTCAGTGACAATGACTAGCACCATGCTGGGGAAAGCTCACACTAGACCATGTGGAAAAGCCACATGGAAAGACCTAGGGTGCTTTGACTAGCGAACAGATGATGTCAACAAGGGTCACACCACCACTCCACGAAAGAGCAGAGATGCCTCCAGGTGGCTTCTATTTCCAGTCAGTGGGCCAATCTGGGTCTTCAGGTCGTCCCAGCTAAGACCTTAGACATAAGAGAGCATAAACAAACCCTTCTAATTTCTGATTCACAGAATATTGTTAAGCAGCTGGGTCCTGAAATACCTTGTTATATAGAAGAAGAGGAGAGAATGTCAGCGCCTATCCACAGTCTGCATAACTCTAACTAAGCAGCATTTGGTTTAGCCCTTAATGCCCAGTTGACAGGTCCATCGTAGTTGGCTAGCCTACTGTAGCACATCGTTTTTATTGGATTTCTCTAGTGCCAGCAGTGAACCTCAGCACTCCTGTCTATACTCAGATAGTCTTGACACCAAATGCCATCAACTGGACTGGACTTACTTTCCTTTCTGAAGTTGGCTCTGACTACTCCCACCCTCCAGACTTTCTCTCTGGAACTTAGTTTCATGGGTCACTTCTGTCCGACCCATCCCTGTGCATTTTAGATGACCCATTTGAGAGATATGAAAATAGAGATCTAGCAAAATAAATAAAACAGTACCAGACATCTTTCAAATCTAATGCAAGATACAATATTCAATCCTTACATGCTATCCAAGTATAGAGAGGCAGAGTTGACACTCAGAGACAGTAAACCAATTTTGCTCTTGGAGTTTTTGTTAAGTTACCGGTGTCCCCAGACATGTCAGGCCTTGGAAAGCTGAAGACTAGACAGATCATAGCTTCCAAAATTGAAAAAAACAATTGGTTTCTTTTAAGGCAGGAAATCTACCAGATGTTACAATAAGACTGTAGCCCTGGTCCAGTTTTCTTCTCTCTTGAAAATACTCTTCCTGTAATCAGATACAGCTAAAGAACACAGGTGGGGGCTGGAGAGATGTCTCAGTGGTTAAGAGCACTGGCTGCTCTTCCAGAGGTTCTGAGTTCAATTCCCANACATGGAAGCAGAATGTTGTATACATAATAAATAAATAAATAAATCTTAAAAAAAGAACACAGGTGGCCTTTTCTCGGACATACACATGATTGTTATAGCAAAAAGACATGTGTGGTCTTCACCTTAGAGAATCTAATACTATAATAACTTCAGGGTATTGCCTTATGGGGCTCAGAGGACCTTGTTTGAGAGATATAGTTATAAACACAGGCACTGCTTACTCTATTGTGTGGTCTGGGTGAGATGTGAACCTCCATGGAGTTGTATGTCCTCATCAGGATATTGATAGAATAAACAGGATGCGTCTTGTGGGGTTACTGTGAGATGACGTAGCATCTAGAACATAATACTATTTACTATCAATATTGTTATTACCTGTGGCAACGAACTAGATTCTTGCCACATAGAAGTAAGCAGGGTCACATTAAATACTAAAAAAGTCCACCAAAATATCTCAAACTGCAGTATAAATATTCTCTAAAATCCCACTAAAAGGCAGAAGTGCCAGCCATGGCATTCCCAAAGAATTGTTTGTTTACTTGATTCCAGCTGTTTGCTTCTCCGAAGCTGGAAAAAAAAAGATCAAGACACTGATTCTCAGCTATTATAAAATGCTAATCTCTACATTGCATTTTCCTCTGGACATTGTAGTGATGGAAGGATCCTGCCTGAACTAAGGGGCTAAATGGAACAGCCCCAACTTTCTTGGTCTCCATTAAGAGACAAACAAAGGGAAGGAATGAGGGAGGCAGACACAAACAGAATACGCAGGCGCTTAAGGATATGACAAAGAAGAGATTCCATAGGAGTGAGCGAGCAAAGATCCTACTGCAATCCAGCCAATGATTCCCCCGAAGGGCAGCTGCCTGCCACAGAACACTTCCCACTGAGGGACTCCATTCAGCATCTCATTCCTCCTGCTGGGGTGCAGAGTGAAATGGGGTCTGACAAGGGTGGAAAGCAGCTTTGTGTTGAATACTGCCAATGAAGGCTGTGGCTCCAGGTTACAGCATTCAGTGGCAATCCAGTGCCTTGGACACCCTGGGACCCTCAGCTAACAGCTGGGTCAGCACCTTAGGAAGGAGCGAGTGGATCTGGCTTAGGAAGGGGACATTATCAAGATTGGGATTTGGGGTCACAGTAACTTAAGGTGTTGGTTTTATAAGAAGCCCTTGATGTAGGTTTGAGTTCCTAAGATTGAGAGCACAATGTTAAGTATCTGTTGGTCCATTATTATTATTATTATTATTATTATTACTGTTATCTATTTTTGTCTGTTTCAAGTATCTGCTATTGCTCAGCCTCTTTGTAATTGGTACACCCATATATATTACTCACTTTCTCTCCTACTTTTCAGTCTATGAAGATTTAGCTGAAGTTTATAGCCCACCTGCGTCTTTAAATGTAGGCACTTGTGACTTCAGCCTGTTCAGTTAGAGGAACGCAAGAGTCTGGGCTAAGTAAGAGCTTCCACAATATGACAGGAAGGGAAAATGGTGATAATTCAGTTCAATCTTCAATGTACTATAATTAGTATTTTGGGTTTTTTGTTTGTTTGTTTTGTTTTGTTTTTTCAAGACAGGGTTTCACTGTAGCTATTGAGCCTGTCCTGGAACAGCTCTTGTAGATCAGGCTGGCCTCAAACTCACAGAGATCTGCCTGCCTTTGCCTCCCAAGTGCTGGTATTAAAGGTGTGCGCCACCACTGCCTGGTTAGGTTTTTGTTTTTTTTTTTAATTCATTTGTTTTACTGCCATTTTCTCTCTTTTTTTTCCCTTCAGTTCTGAGAATCAAACCTGGGGCCTCACACATCTATGACACATGATTTAACCCAGAGCTACATTCCTAGTACTGTAATTATTAAGTCATCTCTTTAGTAGGGCAGACAGAAAGACAGGCTGCAAGTTCAAGGGTCACAGAACCACCTTCTAAAAGCAAGAGGAGAATGGAATCCATTCAAGGGAAAAGACAGATAAAGGATCAAGAGAGAGGTTAGAGGGTTGGCTCAGAAGTTCAGAGCACTGGTTGATCCTCCTGAGGACCTGGGTTCAGTTCCCAGCACCCCACAGTGGCTCACAACTATCTGTAACTCCACTTCCAGATGATTTGATACCCTCTTCTGGCCTATGCGGTATTTCACGTATTTGATTCACAGACATACCTGCAAGCAAAATCATCCATACACATAAAAGTAAATCTCAAAAACCTGTTTTAGTTCAAGTGGGGTGATCTAAAATATGATTTATGTCCTTTCTGCTCCATAATCAAGTTTTACCTGATGACACTCCTGGAGACTTTCAGTTCCTGGATCTAGTAATTTGCCTTTTGTTGGTTTTGTGTGGACTGGGTTTATCTCTTCAATGGTTCCCCACCATAATCCTCATGCAGCTGGACAACACACAGTGCCAGCTGCCTATGGGAGGCAAGTGAGGCCACAGTCACTCAAGGCTATTAGTTAACTTTCCAGCCATACTCGTTATTCAAGTGCACAAACACATGTAGGCAAACACTGTATATTTCACATGACAGAAGGGAAACAGACACATGCCTCAAACCAAATCTATGTGTAGATGCAACTTCAATACCAGCTGCAGCAGATTCTGGGGATGGTGCTCCTCACATCCTCACACACCTAATACAGCAGGTGCTGGGGATGGGTGCTCCTCACATCCTGGGTGCTCCTCGCATCCTCACACACCTAATGCAACAGATTCTAGAAATAGGTGATCCTCACATCTCCACACACCTAAAGCAGCAGATTCCTGGGGATGGTACCCCTCACATCCTCACACATCTAATGCAGCAGATTTTGGGGATGATGCTCCTCACATACATACCTAATGAAGTCAGTGCTCCATCTAGATGCTCCACCCAGAATCACTACACTCCATTTCCATGCTCATTGTTCTGTTGAAAATAATCAAGAGTCTCTGTGTTTATAGGAAGGCTGCCCAAGCTAGAGAATCTTGCTTTTCCTCCCTTTGACAGATCATCGGTACCCAGAAATTAAAACATCCACATGGGATTCCCCCCAGCACTGAAGAAACATTGGCTAAGAGGAAGCAAAAAAGAAAAAAAGAAAAAGAAAAAGAAAAAATGTAAGAGCCAGAGGTTCAGGAAGTGTCGTGAGATCATGCCTTCTAGCTATGATAGGAAAGGTACTCTCATGAAATCTCAGCAATATGTCTACCTAAACAAGACCTGAACATCCCAAAGCAGTGGAAGAAATTTCATGGAGCCCCAAGCCCTACATGAAGAACTATAAGCAATGCCCAATACTAAGAAAGGGAGAATTAGTCTTCCCCAGAAATGAGTCCTCTGATTGGTTATCCAGTACCAGGTGATCAGGTCCCAGAAACATATAAATGAAGGCAATACAGAAAGGACTAAGCCAGTTATATTTACAGATTGATTCATTCATATGCATATGTAGCAATGGCTAAAAAAGAGGAGGCTATGAATTTTGGGGAAGGCAGACGTGAGATGAGAAGAGAAGATGGAACGGCATAATCACATTATATTTAAATAAAAATCAAATGAATAAAATATCCCTGCGGACTGAGTTTTGCCGTTGGCTAAGAAAAATATTAGCTAGCCCACTGGTCAGCCATTTAACAAGAACTCTTCAGAGACGTAGTTTTAAACAGGCTGAGTTGCTGGTAACCCCTGTGTTGGAGGGCTTGAGAATGCATCCTTCGTCAGCTGTCTTCCCTTTCCAGTGTCACCTCCACACTCCCTGATGGCAGTCATGCACCTTCTAAGTGAACGACATATGCTCAGTCTTGACCTAGTTCCGGTGTTGTATAGAAAGCAAGAAGTGCCGTCAACTTCCCCTCTGGGCATCTCTGCTATGCCCCAGTGGTGGTTCCTCCACTTTACTAGGCAGCCCTACCTTTCACAAATCTCCCTTCATGTCCCCGAGGAAGGCGCCCCCTCTCTGCCTGCATATCCCATGAAGAGAAACAAACTCCTAGAAGCTCTCACAACCCTTCTATCCACCCCCAAAATCTTATCAATGTAGTCAGGCAGCAAAAATAGATTTCCCCCAGAAGGGTATGGCATTAACACCCAAATATGTTTTACCCATAAATAGCAAAGCAGAGCATGGGTATGCACAGGCTCCCATCTACTTCCTCTCTCACCTCTTGTCTCACCCTCTCTGCCTGCCTTCTGGCATTTGATGCAAAGCTAGCCTTCCTGAATGAACCACTTGGAGTCTCCTAAAATAGGCTGCCATACCTTCTTCTGCCTTTTTAGATGCTGTTTCCATCTGCCTACAATGTCTGGTCTACTCAGAGGTTCTTAAAACAAGTTTCCTTCTCACTCCACCCAGATTCTTGTGTTCCAGAACTTTCTTACAAGACACACACAGAGAGAGAGAGAGAGAGAGAGAGAGAGAGAGAGAGAATTTGGGAGAGACTGGTTCAGAAGATGAAGTTGCCTCTCAAAATAGATAATCAAGCCAGCCTTGGGCTAACCTGGCCAGCTGTGACAGATGGAGTTATAAGTATGGGAAACAGCATCATTCCCAGGGGTCAGGGGAAACATTATCACCCTTCAAGTGTTTTGCAAGGTGACTTTGAGGTTCAAGAACCCAGGAAAACACAAGGTGAGGAAGGCACTCCTGGCTTCAAGGGAAGAGAAAGGAAGCCTAGGGAGTGGAAGGGGGATAAGAAAGGGCAGTGGGGGCGAATGCGATCGTGGTACATTATAAACAAGTGTGATGGATACTGTCAGCCAATTTTTATTATAAGTAAATGAGAAAGTAAAATTTCTGCTGCCCCTCTCTCTCTCTTGTTCAAAACTTGCTTATTTCTCATTTTATAGGAAAGCAAACCCGTGAATAACATTTTTTACACTTCTTGCACTAACTGAAACAATCCCCTTTCTATTTACAGAAAATGACACCTTTTGTTTTCAACCTTTATATTAGTGACATGAAGTATTTACTTAAGCAGAAGAGTCAAAAGTAGCAATAAATATTGACACAGATCCACATATATGTGTGTGAGACAGTGCATACATATATTACATAACCCAAGCACTGATAGTGCTTGGAAATTACAAAAATTGTGAATGTAACACAGCTAGGGACTGGAATAACAGACCAGAGTAACTAACCTTGATTATGTAGAAAATGTATATCATATATATATCATTATACAATAAACATGCCAACTTCACAAAAATAACAAACATAGAGAAACACTTTTAAGGGGGCAGGGGGATGAGTCCTCCCTTTCTTACTATCCCATGAGCCTTTGCAGTGTCGATTTAGTAAGCCTGAAGGGAGGAAGTCCCCAAGCTCTCCATGTCCCCTGCCTTGAAGAGGACAACACCCCTGCTTCTCTGGGACTGCAGAAACAAAGGACCAACTGAGCCTTCCTTTCTGTCCCTTCCTCTGGGAGCTAAGCTGGAGATCCACATTCCTGCAGAGCTGAAACCCCACCATTTTGGCTGCACTCAGCTCTTCTGAAGAACAAGGTAGAGGAAGTTTCCATCCTGGGGAATCTCAGCTGTGATATAGGACAAAGGCTCTTCTGTCTTTGATAAACAAATGAAGCTCCACATTAAAGGTGTTTCTGATCCTCATTTAGGGAGCAGGCCCAGAGGAAATGAGCCCAGCCTGCCTAAGCAGCCTTCCACATCAAGGTTGGAAGGCCGTGAGGTGAAGTATGCTGTATCTGTTCTGACACGTGTTTAGAGGTAGGCAAGACAGGCGCTTGTCCTCTGACCTTTCTGATGGCGTCTTCTCGTGAATCCAAAATCATTCAAATATATTTAAGGGACCAGGGCACTGTTCCAAACACCAGGGAACAAGCAAGAGACCAGAGTCTGCAAATGATATGACCTCAAAAGCCAAAGATTTTAAGGATACTAGGAATGGAAGTATTTAAGGATGTGAATAAATGAAAAGATAACTTCAGAAGAAGTTTAGAAGAAAAATAAGATTTGCCAAAAGTGATGTCTCCAAAATATTTTGGTCTAAGACTCAGATAATGAAAGAAGCGGTCCTTTAAGATGTGACCAACATTCCTGGTCAAGGGCACAGTACTTGTGACTGCCATGAAACTGGGCTCCTTCAATCTATCCCCAGTGTATCTGCCTTCCATAGATGTCTTTTCCACATAACCTATGCTTCTCATGGTGGCTGAAGGATGTGCCTCTGAACAGCGTCTATTTTCTAGTCTCAGCACAGACTAAGAGTGACTAACCAGATTTAGTCTCAGTGTTTCCATCTGAGAAAGGGTAGCAAGAACAATGCATGTTTCTTTCAGAGGGCGCCTGGGGAAATAAAGGCAGTGAATATTGAAAATACTCAGTTCTTTCTAGGGAAACAGAGCAACAGGTACTAGATGGCTACTGATATTTCTCTGGACAAATTCTGTAAGACACATTCATGTGAGCTCAAACCCACCAGTCCCTAGCCCTTGTCAGAAACCAAAGTGAGAATTCTGAGTCCCTTCTTACTGGCATAAGACCGGTATTGATTACTGGAAAACCGAGGCAGGTGTGGTTCCAGGCATTTCCTGTCACCCACACTCAATAACTTGAGTATTCTATATCTATGGTTCTCGATGCGGTTTAGGGCTTCTTCTTTTTTCCAATAGTGATGGATCCAAAGAGAAAAAAAAAGTCAGGAGTTGGCCTTTGAAGTTCAAAACAAGGCTTTGATACTCAACACAGGAACTTCAGACTTCAGCAAAAAGGCATTTTGAGTTATGAGAGACTATATCTTTTGAGTTTTAAAAGACCAAAATTCAGAGGTAAGTAATAGGCATAGAAGAATATGTTCACTGATCTACAAGAATAAAGGGAAAAAATTCACCCAGGTCAGGAAGACAGGAAATGTGATGCATGGACCCTGTCGGGTTCTCTGGGAAGACCAAGTTCAGCATACTGTAAGAGTTAAGAATCAAACAGAGATAAAGATGTAGAGAGCATCTTCTGACCCTTTAAGAGGGCACCAAGGAAGTGAACAGAATCTTTGAGCTCATTATATACTTACTGTCCAACAAGACAAACCTTTATCAACAAAGTAATGGACCAGAGAAAATGCAGTTGAAACTGACTGATGTAAAAACAATATGGCCCCCATGTTCCCCAGATGCTAACTTGCTCTCTTTTAGATCAGACATGAAATTCATATACAGTATTGTGGTGCTACACCAGTAGCACTTTGCTTTGAGACCCCCCGGGCTTATGTTGGTTTTTTTGGATATCACACTGAAGACACCTTTCACAGGAACAGCTAAGTGTAGCCTTGACAAGAAAGACATAGAGACGGCTTGTAAAGATGGACACAGTTCATTTAGTCTCAGGGATGCACTCTGAGCTCTCTAAAAGACAGAAGCCATGCTGTGTTAGCTTTTGTGAGCTTATAATGGCTCCATTCACATTTGGATTGACAGACAGAAACTGTCATGGTTTGAATCTGCGATGTCCCCACAGGTTCACGTTTGGAACACCTGTTCCCCAGCTGGGGTGCTATGTAAGATGGGGGACCTCTAGGAGGCAGGGTCCAGGTGCTGGAAGTAGCTCTCTGAGGGTGGAGCTTGCAAGGTCATATCCACGGTAGCTTCCAGCCTGCTGTTCTGCTTCTTCATGCTCCTGTCCCAAGTAACTCCACCTAACTTCTCCACCATGATTACTGAACCTTCTGAAACCAAGAGCCACATAAGCCTTCTGTTCATTTCTGGTCTTCTAGAGGTCATTTGGTCCTAGAGACATGAAAGTAACAAATAGACAGTGTAACATCCTCCATTCCCCAGAGGAAACACTGGTCTCTGGCCTGTGAAGACCCCAAGAGCAAAGCTGTAAGAAGTGGAAGCTGCCTCTGTCAAGGACATTTTCCATTAAGACTCTCCCTTAAAAGCAAGTCTTATAACTTGGACTACAAAAACCAAGGTTTTATTAATAAAATAAGATGCATACACTGTAGGCCTTATTATCAATATAAGTTACCTCTGGGGGCCATTTCATCTCTGACTCCTGGATAATTCTCTCTCACTCTGGATAGTTCAATATCAACCCAGGAGATGATCTTCCTCCAGCCTGTAAGAAATTTCTCTGATAGGAACCGAATGCCAACCCATGTATTTCTTCCCCACCAGGCCAGCCACTGCTCTGAATTTTCAACCTGCTTCTACTTGGCTGCCAAAAGAGGATCCGCTGTGTTCAAGAAATGGCTGCTGTTGTCACCCACCTCTCTATATACAAAGACTCAGCTCCTTTATCTCACAGGGTTTTAGACAGACCTAGAAGAGGCCCATCAAAAACAGCCACCACATCCTCCCACAAAACTATTTAGATCATCCCCAAATCTATAAAAGTCCATTACTTCAATCCCAGCTTCAGTGGTCCTCAGTGTGCAGAAGTTAGACACAGGGAGCGTTCTGTGTGGAGATGTCTCTATTCAGCCCACATGCCTATTTCTATTTTCACTCTATTATTTCATTTCCTAATTTAGCAACCCCAGCACTCACTGAGTTATTTAGCAATTACCAGGGACACATAGGTCTAACACATGGCAGTGAGGAGAGAGCCTGACAAATGCCCATTAGCACCGGACCCAGTAATGTCCCCATAATCTTGCCATCCACTTAGCCAGATGAAGGTGGCTGTACATCCCAGTGAATTTTAAAAGGTGTCACAACCCAAATTAATTCTCAACACATTGGGAAGAAAGTATTTACTCCTACTCGGGATACTGAGAACTGCCGTGAGATGGTTGCATGTCAAAATACAAATACCCTAAATCAAATTCACCTGGTGTGTTATGGACCTGGTTGGAAGCACATTTGCATTTGACGTTCTTAGTTCATTCAACAAATACTGAGAATTAATCATGTCCCAGGCATGGTGCTTGGCTCTGAGAAAAGCAGACATGACACACCACAGTTCCTAGCCCAGTGGGACTTAGAGTTTCCAGAATGCAGTAACCACGGATCCAACATGCGTCACGAAATCGTTAACCACACAGAACTGTTTAAAAATACCCACAATTGTTGCTTGCTACTAAAAGGGGAGCCGGATATCATGTTGAGCCTCCAGCAAGATTGGCCAGGGTTTGAGTACACATAACTACAACTACCTGCTCTTAAATACCTTCCAGAGCTTCAGTGTCTTCTATTCCGTGTCCTCCCAACGAAATCCTGTGAAAGTGCTGGGGACACCCACAGCACAGTGGTGGACACTTTCTTAAGACTTCAGTTTGATTCCCAGAACACACAAAAAAAGCCATCCGGGGTGCTATGCCTCTGTAATCTCAGCACTTTTACAGCAAGATGGGAGGGGAAGGCAGGAAATATGGCCAGAAGATGGTAGGCCAACTAGCCTGGGGCATGCTACACAGCGATCGTAAAAAGAAAGCCCCCTGCCTCAAAACAAGTTGGAAGATGAGAGCCAGCCCACTAAAGTTGTCCTCTGACAATACACATGCCAGGGCATAGACACACTCACACACACACATGCACACAAAAAACAAATGTTTAACAGTTCTGTCAAAGGACTGAGACAATGCATGCATGTAGCCCAAAGTGAGATCTTAGTAAAACTAACAGTCACAGTCACTTCCTGACACTAAAGCATGAGCTAGCTCTCAGCCAAACACATATCAGTTAAGCCTACAAGAAGAAATTTTCAAGATTAAATGGGCCACAAAAGCAACAAAGTGAACCTTTGCCAAGAGCTAACCCAGGGAATTTAGAATTCTCCGCAGAATCAGTGATACACTTATTTCTTCCTGATCACTGGGGTTTTCCTAAAATTACCAGCTGGGACACAGGGCAGGGAGATGTTCATGTTTGCTTTGCCTGGAACAAGTAGTAGATGACATGGCTTTCTTCTCAGGGCTGCTATTAGAACCCTTAAGGCATTGTCCATTAGCAAGGAGACAGGGCAGTCTCAGCCCTTGACCTGATTCTCAGAACTCTCATCAAGAGTTGGAATAAAGACTGACAAAAATCTGTGTGCTGTAGAAATCTCAGCATTTACCTTGTAGCCAGCATGCTATGTAATAGAACCAGGATCCCAGAAGAATTCTACCAGCTGGTGTGGAAAGCTGAATTACACAACATGAAATTTAACAGAGATGAACACAAGGTCCTGCCCTTTGGGGCCCAACAGCCATCTGGACAAGTCCTTTACGGGGAATCAGGTGTGAATGTGTGTGATTCGATTGCATTGCCTGTAAGCTCAATAGTAGCCAAAGTCAGGCAGACTACTTCAGTGGCATTATTTGAACCAGAGTTCTAGAGCAATGGACCGGTTCCTTATTCCTTTTCACTCCTTTCTTCTTCCCTTCACTCCCTCATTCCCTTCCTAATTTTATGGTTTCAATATTTTGAAATCTTTCCATAGATTGTAGGCAGCTGACCCCAAATTCACAAACCTCTTGTCTCAATCTCCCAGGTACTGGGATAAGAGGTGTGTACCTTCATGCCTGCCTGAGATGTGACATTTATGTCCTTTGTTTTTTTTTTGTTATAGGCTTAGGTGCAGTTCAGATAGATAAATAGATGATAGAGGGAGAGAGAGAGAGAGAGAGAGAGAGAGAGAGAGAGAGAGAGAGAGA
>LOJH01001626.1:0-24865 GCA_001685095.1 Ellobius talpinus
GGAGGTGGAAAATTTTTAATAACAATAAAAAAAGTGTCTGAAATAAAAAAAAGATTAACCCACAAAAAATAATAAATAGCACCTTACTTACAACTTACTTAAAAACTCTTAATCTTTTATATATATATTATATTCTGTTCCTTAAAAGTCAGATAAAGGTCAAAATGGATGGCAAACTGTGCTAAGAATAAAATGTGTAGTCTGCTCAGACAGACAGACTTGGGAGCAGCACCACTGACCAAGAAAAAGCAAGAGCTTTGGAATCGACAGGATGCTTCTTAGCAATGCTCACCTACAACCAAGGTTTTGAAAAGGAGAAGAAACTCATTTTCAAATAGCTCTTGAATGACTAACGATATTCATACTTCAGGCAGGAAGACAGACGGACTTAGCAGTTAAGAACAGACTCAGGATTGTGACTCAAAATGCGCTCAGGATTCATTTTCCTCTCAGCACAGTTCTCTAGGAAGCAAGGTGAATTTTACATCCTTTCTGTTTTCAGAGCCGGAGGTCAACACCAAAGAAGGCAGACAGGGAGAAAACAGCCTCTCCAATGCTAAGTGTGTGTATGCTGCAAGCAGGTACTTGTGTGTTTACATTTACTGTGGTAGTTAAGAAAGAGCAGAACCCATGGGGCAAGTACTCCCGCTGGCAATGAAGCACTAACACATGCCTGAGTCAAGTAACTTGTTAAAACTGAGAGTTGTGGAATCTACCAGAACTTATGGTGGTAATTAATTATTTCTGTTTTTAAAGTAATTTTTTTTAGCGTTAACATTTTAGTAAGATAAAAGACGAAGTCAAGCAGAGTCATGGTGTTGGCCAAGGGAGACGGCTTTACAGCACACCACAGTTAAGGCAGGAGCTGAATAAAGAACAGGTCACTGAGCAAGCTTTTCAGCCCTGCAAGTATGGGATCCCAGAACGACACTGCCACAGAACACATGGCACTCCTTTGTAAACTGCAGTAAGATCCCATATCTAAGGGTGATACGTGAAGAGTTTTTCTTTGCAATTTTATCATTTCGGACTAATTCAGTTTCATAGGAGGAAAAATAGATACTAAAATTAGAAACTAAATATAACTTAACAGTATTATGTTCAATGCATTTAGGTCAGGTTGGCATGTGCAAAAGAAGTCTATAAGGAAAGTACATTAACTTTTAAGTCTATGTGAGGTATTTGATGGTAACTGAATAAATAATATGCCTAATTAAACATTACAACTTTCAGAATGAATTTCAAAAATTAAGCCCTGCTGATTTGTTTTCTATGGAAGTTGCTAAGAAAATTCTTTTAAATTTTTTAATTTCAAATATATCATTTATTAGTTTAAGAATGTCTAATGAGAGAAAGAAGGGTGTAGGGGTGGGTAGGTGGGAGCTGGGAGGAGTTGGGGGAGGGGAACCATAATCAGATTAAAATGTATGGAAAATATATTTAAAAATGAATGTCTTATTCTACCAGAGATTCAACCTGATCTCTCCTCTCTCTCTCCCTCTCCCTCTCTCTCTCTCTCAACAAGGTTTCTGTGTGTAGCCTTGGTTGTCCTGGAACTCACTATGTAGACCAGGCTGGCCTCACTGCCTGGCTCGACTTGATGTGATTATAAGTCACTGCTTATTTATTTGTCTTACTGTGGCAGGGTCTCAAACTTACTGTGTAGCTAAGATGATCTTGAACTTTTGATCCTCCTACACTTTCAGAGTACCGGAGTAACAGGCTGTACCCCATGCCTGGTTTATGCAGTACTGGGAATGGAACCAGAGTATGCTAAGCAGCATTCTACTAACCAAGCTACAAGGGCAGCCCTCTTGGTATTTGTGTTAAACAGAATATTTCATGAACAGAAATATATATAGCTAACAATATACTCCTATGTCCCCCCCATCAAACTGAATGGATTAAACTCTGCTGATATGATAAAAGCCTCTGGTGGTCTCTCCTGCTTTCTCCTCCAGTAACAACGGCCTTGTGTTTCCTTTCCTGCCTGTCATTTCCATGCCGGTTTTCAACATATCTCGATACATCCATAAACAACAGCAGCACTTTGATGTATAAGACTTTACAAACCATGTCACATTTCAGGTGGCAAATCAAGAGCAAAGCCAGCATCAGTAGTGATTGGACAATGAATGTAGACTTTAAATGTTCTTTAAAGCCTCAGAGTTTCAGTTCAGCTTGTTCAATTTATGGAAGATATAACCATATAACTTAATTGGCAAAGCTAGTCCTGATTGTCAAACCTGATCAGCCAAGTCTGACTTATTCTCTGTCAGAATGTCTGGGTTAATTTTAAAATTCAAATAAATGCGTTATTATGAATCCCCATGACAAGTTTCACACCTCTGAATTTTAACTTTCGGATGCTAAGCAGGCAGCTAGCTAGCTAGTTGGACAGATCAGCCATTGTCTTGGAGACTGGCTGCAAGTCTGTGTCCTGAATAAAGACTGTGTGCTGCTTCTCAGATCATTTCCATTGAAGCACTGCTTCTGCTTTGCTCTTGCGGGACTCTCCCTCAGGTGAGATTCACTCTTCAAAGGCCTCAGGGGTGCCTGGAGAGTTTTAACCCCCAAAGCAAGGTCCCATAGTCAGATGTAGTGTGGACAAAGGATAATCTTTCCTTTTAAAAGGTCGACACTTCTAATAATAATTTTAAAGTAGGCCTGATGGCAACCAGCAGGCCAGGAGTTCTTAGGCAGATTTTTTTTTCTTTTAAGTGAAAGACTGCAAATGCAGAGAGAATATGGAATTGATTTCCTTAAAGCTATTGAACCTGAATACTAGACAGGAAGCTTCTCCATGCCCAGCGGTACAGGCTGACAGTCTGGAAACCACTGATTTGTGGCTGAGTTGGCAAACTGACTGCTTTCACTGACCTACTGTTTTTGTAAATAAAGTTTTATTGGGCACAACCACAATCAGACACATTTTGTAACTGCCATATCTATTACAGAATGGTTTGGCTTACAAAGCTTAAGCTGAGAAAGCTTGTAGTGGGGTATGGGACTCGCCCATAAGACCCCAGCAATCAGGACAGACTGAGACAAGAAACCTGGTGTGAGTTCAGGGACAATCTGTGCTACAGTGTGAGGCCCTGTCTCGCAAAACAAAACAAATTCTTTTTTTTCCTCTTTTAAGTCAAAGTTTGTAGGGCTAACATCACAAAAATATTTGTTATGGAAAATACTATCACCCCTTCCCTCAAAGCAGCTACTTTACGCATTTTACTTGACTCTGGATGGTTGTTTGCAGGACTGGGGATGAGAGCCAGGGCTCAAGTGTGCTGGTAAAGTACTCCTAGCACAGGGCTCTACACCCAGTGCTCACTTGCCACCTATGGTCACAGCACAGGCCAAACCAAGGATGCAAAGGGCTGTCCAAGAGCTGTAAGGCAGGCTCTGCTCCTAGGGACTTTGCAGCCACCTGTAACCCTTCATGATCACTCCCTTGTTATTCGGATTTAAGCTCTGTGTGTTGACTCCTTATAAAGGGAAAGGGAGAGTTACCCCAGCCTTGTTTTCAGGCAACCACCAGCTACAGTTCAATATTCAATATTTACATTATTCTGCATGAATACTTTTAACTAGTGACATGTATGATTACTTCCCTTTTTCTACCCATGTGGGATGGTTTGAAAGAAAGTGGCCCCCAAAGGTAGTGGCACTATTAGGAGGTGTAAAACTTGTTGGAGTAGGTGTGGTCTTCTTGGAGGAAGTGTGTCACTGTGGAAGTGGGTTTTGAGGTCTCACATAAGCTCAAGATACTGCCCAGAGTCTCACACTACTTCCTGTTGCCTGCAAGATGTGGGACTCTCAGTTTCTTCTCCAGCACCATTTCTGCCTGCATGTCACCATGTCCCACCATGATGATAATAGACTAAACTTAGAAAACTATAAGTCAGCCCCAACTAAATATTTTCTTTTAAAAGAGTTCCCATGGTCATTTTGTCCTAAAACACCACGTTTTGTTCCTACTGGAGCCAATGAGTGAATTCTATTTTACAAACACTGATATGTAGTGAGGCTCATTTACTGTCTTCCAGTGTATCACATCCTCTGTGTATTTCAACACTCTCCCTGCATTTCTTGACCCCACACCACCTAGTGGTCTAGCTGCCCTTGTATTCTAGCACTCTTTGCCTAGGCTGGACCCTTGTCTCCCTTTCTCTCATCTTTTCCATAACTTCCTGACAACGGCTTTGTAGGAAACAAATCTGTGAGACCTATTATTGTTTGTGTATGAGCATATGTGTGCATGTGTCACAGGGCATGTGTGGAGGTTTTATGGTGTGAGAGGTCCTTTTGTATAAGTGTTGCTTTTATTGGTTACTGAATAAAGAAGCTAGCTTGGCCAGTGATAAAGTAGAGTAGAGCTAGGCAGGAAAAACTAAACTGAATGCTGGGAGAAAGAAGGTGGAGTCAAAGAGAAGCCATGGAGTCGCCAAAGGAGAAAGATGCTAGTTGCCAGGCCAGCCAGAACACTACTGGTAGACCACATACCTCGTGGTAAAATATAAAGTAAGAGAAATGGGTTAGCCAAAGATATAAGAGCTGGATAGCAACATGCTTAAGTGATTGGTCAAGCAGTGATTTAAATAGTATAATTTCTGTGTGGTTATTTCGGGAGTCTGGGCAGCCAGGAAACAAACAAGCGACCTTTGTCAACAGTTTTAGGCAACTTTCATATGTCAGTTCTTCCTTCCACCTTAGGACCCGTGAATTGAATTCAGATTGGTAGGCTTGCATGGCAAGCACCTTGACCTGATGAGCCACCTTGCTAGCCCAATTGCTCAGTTTTCACAATGTTCTCTTTTCCTTGGATCTCTCCAGTAAACAGCATTTCAATGCCTAAACTGTTTTATCTTTCATGAGAATAAACTTGGAGTTTCCAGCTGGATAGAAAGGAGACATTGCCTGGTAGTATACTGTTACAAAGAGAATTTAACAGATTTCCTGCAGATGTAGCACTGATATATGTTATTTTCTAATACATGGCACAGGTCTCAACTTCACCAGTTATCCCTAACTGTCCTTCACAGCAAAGCCCTACACAATTGAGATGTTAGGTTTTCCACCTTAGTTTCCATGACACTGACATGACAGGCATGATGTTTGATGGAATGTTTCTCGATTTAGGTTTGCTGGTTGTTCCTTCATGACTATATTAGGGTTATGCATTTTGGAAGATTATTTTATAGATGATGCCTTATTCTCTGCCTCAAACAAGGAGGTACTCATAACATCAGTTTTCTATAGCTTAGCAAAACATTTGACCATCTGGCTAGGATTTTGCTTGCCAAATTTGTCTATTAGGAAGTTCTATTTCCCCTTTTATAATTAATAAGTAATTCATAGGACTATGCTTTCAGACCATAAGACTTATTATTTCAAAGAACAGAAACCAATAGTTTTAGTATTTGCAGATGACTCCTCCCTGAATCAATGATGACTTCGATAGAAGAAAAGGGCAATATTTAACTTTATTGGTTCTTCTCCCATTCCTAATTTTTTGCACCAGGTCACCCATATTCCGAGTTCCTGGACACTGCCAGCTATTGAGCATGTTGAGTTCCGTGCTTAAGTGGGGTTGCTTCAGGGCTTTCCTTCCTCACTGTTCTGTTAAAGCTGTTACTACTTGTCAGTGCGTTTTCTAGCTTCCAAACATAGTTGTCGCCTTTGCCTTTTAGAATACATCCTGCTGCTGTCATTCCCACTAGACTTGTAAAAGTGGACCCCTGTGTTTAAAGTCCCCACCTTAACTGAATGAATGCCCATTATTCTTTCCCTACTTTCAAGATTATATGATTGGAATACAGTATGGAATCTTCTGTGATTTGCTCTTTTTATGCAATACCATGTTTTCTGAGATTTGCCCATGTTCAGACATCAATTCTACTTCATTAATTTTTTAATTAATGATGCTAGATCCCAGAGTGTGAAAATGTTGCAATTTTCTTCTAAATTTTTACCACAATTCTAAAAATACAAGATTTGGGATAACAGAGGTATCTACTTTTTGAAAGAACACATAGTTCACTTGATGTGGGAGTCCCCTCTGGGTGTTGTGATTACCATTAATGAATAAAGAAACTGCCTTGGCCTGCTGGTAGGGCAGAACTTAGGTAGGCGGAGAGGACTGAACTGAATGCTGGGAGAAAGAAGGGTGGAGTCATATAGATGCCATGGATCTGCCACCGGAGACAGACGTGCTGAAACTTTGCTGGTAGGTCATGACCTTGTGGTGATATACAGATTAATATAAATGGGTTAAATTAAGATGTAAGAGTTAGACAATAAGAAGCTAGAGCTAATGGNAGCTAATGGGCCAAGCAGTGATTTAAATAATATGGTTTCTGTGTGATTATCTCACTTCTGGGCTGCCGGGACGAACAAGCAGCCCTGCTTCCAACATTCACCTTTGTAATTTAAGTCAACAAGAAAGTAGAGCCATATATGCAAAATGTCAAAATTAGGACATTTCATTTTGCTAACTTATAAAATGAGCCTAATAATACTTAACATACAGAAGTCAATGAATGTCAGTTACTTGGAGACAACACCAAAATAGACTTCAAGAATTTGGAATCAATATTCTTCTCTGAATGTTAAGCTGCAAAATCAACATATTATAGGCAAGAGCAGAGGTATGAAAAGGTAAAACCAAAGAAGAGTTGCAGGACTGGTAGCATCTGACCTCAGTACAACAGCCGTAATAGTAAAAGGGGTGTCACTCAGAATGGGAGCAGCAAGAAAATGAGACTCAAGAGACGAAAGTTGGCAGATAATCCAGATAAATACTATCCATGAGAATGGGAGCTTAACCAGCACCTGACAATTTTCTGTTCCGATCCACAAGGGTCTGTTTGTATGAAGAGAGATACTGATAACAACATACAATTCTGCTTGTATGGAGAGATACTGATAACAACACACAAGTCTCTCAACCATTTGCACCACTGTAGGTCAAACTATCTCAGTTAAAATGAATGCAATACATCACATAAATAAGCATGAAGCATTTAACTGTTTATTTTACCCACTTCCCATCATTTCCTGTTCCCCTTGCTTTGCTAGATTCCCACTGTAAACCAGTACTTGGAGTTCTCCTCACCATTTCACGACCATTTGACAAAATAAGTCTTTAGAGCTTCCAGCCCAGAGTCAAGACCATGGTCCAGTAAATAACCAAAGCCACGATGAGTGTGCCTACACATCTACCCAACCCTTGCCTAGACTAGAGCAGCATCATTTCCAAGTACTTTTGACCAGTCTTTCTTTATTGGTGTCTTGAACTCCTTTCCCCCTTCATGAAACAATTGAAAACAAAGTTGGCAGACCACTAATGTGCCTTTCTTTTTTACTGTCTGTAAACATATCACTGAATCATCATGCATTTTGTCAATAGTTAGCAAAAAGCATGGCTACTTTTCAACCAGAAGAGTTTATTGTGCTTCCAACTATTCTGTTAGTCTGAAAAGAACAATATTTTTAAACATTTGCTATTAATGGCTTCTAGTAAAGTAAGAGTCAGGAAGTCTATTTTTTGTGAAACAGAGCTCACTTCATACTGCACTGCAGAACGAGCGCTGAACCACACCGATGTACTGTAGTTGCATGTGAACCTCTTTGAAAATACAGCAAGCAATGTTCAACTTGGAAATATGTTCTACAAGGTTGATCTGTAATTGGTGGATAGAAACTCAAGCTCATTACTCAAATCTGTCTATATAAACCAACCTAACAATAACAAACCAAGACCTGCATCAGGTGGTTATGATGCAAAGATGAATAAGGCTTAATTCTTGTATTACTTTGCTTACAATGGATCAGAAAGATGAATAAACGATAAACTTGAAAGGTAAACTCCAAGGGCCTATTAAGGTGTCAAAGCTAGGGTATTTAAGAAAGGAATGATTAAATCTATGAGTTAAGAAGTTGAGGAGATAGTCAGGTGGTGGCACACACCTTTAATCCCAGCACTTGGGAGGCAGAGGCAGGTGGGTCTCTCCTGGTCTACAGAGTTAGAGCCAGGACAGCCAGGGCTACACAGAGAAACCCTGTCTTGGAAAGAAAAGAAAAGATGGAAGGAGAGAAAGAAAAAAGGGAAGAAAGGAAAGAAAAAAGTTCAGAGAGGTGTCCTAACATTCTAAAGAGCCTTTTAAGAGGAATTAAATATAAACAGGTAAGTCTGTCTGCTGATGGCAACAGGAAGCAGCATTAAACCTGAGAGCCTCCCGGGAGCTCCTCTAAGGAGTATGAGTAAAGCAGGTACAAGGAGGTCAGGGGATGAAGTCAACAAGGGAGGAATCAGACCTTCCGCTGGCCAGAGCACCCCAAGAACTGTACTAGAAACTGATCCCTTCCCCTTCAAGTTGGCCAGGAGAGAAATAGTAATGTTATAGTATTTGAGTTTATCACAAACTGTTAGGCTTCAAGCATACACTATTCTAAAAATCTACAGACTGATCCCTCCAAGGTTCTCAGGGTGACCTCAAAGTAGCCATCTTCCTGACTCAATCTTCTGAGATGATAGTATTATAGGCAACTGACTTTAGAAAATAGTTTTGAAACCATTTTCCGGTCAAAGTGTATTTTTTAAAATATTTTTATCAGTTCCATAAGATGTGCATTTATTATAGTCACGTGGCCAAACTGCCTTCTGAAATATTCACATTTATACTTCTGGACATAGGCTGTTCTCAACCTCAGCCAAAGAAGATTCTTTCCCCAGTGCCTTTAGTCAGGGCAGACACATGGAATCTGTTAAGTGCTGAGAACAAGAGACTGATCAACACCTCCTCCCAACTCCAAGGTTCAGGGACTGTGAAAGAACAAGAACTGGAGGATGAGGAGAGGTGCCCTTCTGGACGTGACGTGGCCACTGCCCTCACGGTCCCT
Organism: Ellobius talpinus; assembly: GCA_001685095.1. NCBI lineage: Eukaryota > Metazoa > Chordata > Mammalia > Rodentia > Cricetidae > Ellobius > Ellobius talpinus. The sequence continues at coordinate 8,902 of LOJH01001626.1, forward strand.
GCACAAGGTCAAACGAGCCAAAACTCCAGGCTGTGTAGGTGGGCAGTGTGTTCTCCACGCCCTGCCCTTAACAGAAGCTGTTGGCACTTGATGGATGCTAAGATGAGAGGGAGAACCATTCTCTCTTGAGGATATTCCCACTGGCAAGCTTTCTGTGGCAGTGGCTGGCCCCATGTCCATGCACATGCTAAAAGGGCTCAATGGATTATGGAAAAAGAAAGAGGAAAAACAAAAAGAGACAAAGTTGAGAGGTGGGAATATGGGAGGGGGATACAGGGTAGTTGGTGGAGAGAAATGGGAAAATGGATATAACTATTTTTCATTGAATCCATGCATGAAGTTCTCAAGAATAAAGAAAAATTATAAGAATACAAGAATATGTGCATATATTTTTATCATACAATATTTTATTACTATGTGATGCTAATATATTATAATAATAATTTTACTAGAAATACTTGAGAATTACTACTTACAGAGTAAAATTAATACTCTGAGATGTATATTTTTCCCAAGAATTTATGTATGTACAAGCTCTCAGCTGAAAAACACAGCATTACAAGCATAAACTATTTGAATATTTTCCCATGTATTCTTACCTCCATAGTAGGTGGAGTCTTTCTTGTTCTTCTAATCCATGCTAGAATGAAAAAATAGCATTTAAAAGTCTGTTTTCCATAATTTATCCAAATTAAACTTTTTTCCTTTTACATTTTTTTTAGTGGGGGACCCAACAGCATGTGTGGAGGTCAGAGGGTAACCTACCAAAGTCAGTTCTCTCCTTCTACCATGTGGGTTTTGGGAATGGAACCCAGGTTATCAAGCTTAGTGGCAAGAGCTTTTACTTGCTCAGCCATCTTGCTGGCCATACATAAAGCTTTGATTCACTCATCTATAAGATATTTTTTTAAACATCTATTATGAACTGTTTTAAATACTGGAGTTTGAGCAGATGAAATGCCTCAATCGACTGTAGCACATATACTAGGGAAGTGGGGTACAGGAACTAAACACACAGATGTATAAAGTCAGGTGGTGATATGTGTTGTGAAAAAAAATACTAGACTGTCTGGAGGACAGTTTCATATCTTTAAAACCACAGCTCGTAATCATCAGAATTCAATTTAGTCTATTTATGGCATAAAGAACAAATCACAATAAAGTTCAAGGCAATGTCAAAATTATATTATTCTGAAAATCTGAATTTGTAATTGCCCAATTTATCGAGATTTAGAAAAGTTTTTATTACAGGAATTTTTCTTCTTATGTGCTCTAGTAAGTAGCTGCCATCTGTGGCTGGAGAATACCATCAGTCTTCACTTGAACTCTTGGGAGGCAGGATACAGAGGTGGAGCACAGATACTGGTTCAATGCCCACTTGGTAGACACTGCAGCAGAGGGAAGGGAATAGAGCAGCTGCATCCAGAAAAGCTATACAGCATGCTCTAGATCAGGAATGCTACACAGCATGCTCTATATCAAGAAAGCTACACAGCATGCTCTAGACCAGAAAAAGCTACACAGCATGCTCTAGATCAGGAAAGGCACACAGCATGCTCTAGATCAGGAAAGCCACAAGCATGTTCTAGATCAGGAATGCCACACAGTGTGCTCTAGATCAGGAAAGCCACACAGCATGTTCTAGATCAGGAAAGCCACACAGCATGCACTAGATCAGGAAATCCACACAGCATGCTCTAGACCAGAAAAAGCTAGAGAATGTTCTAGATCAGAAAAGCTGTACAGCATGCTCTAGATCAGACTGTCTGGGTTTTCCTTTCACCTCCATCACTTCCTAGCTATGCAGGGAAGGGAGTGGAACAGCTCTGTCCAGAAAAACTGCACAGCATGCCCTAGATAAGAAACGCTGCACAGCATGCTCTAGACCAGAAACGCTGCACAGCATGCTCTAGACCAGAAACGCTGCACAGCATGCTCTAGATCAGAAACGCTGCACAGCATGCTCTAGACCAGAAAAGCTACACAGCATGCTCTAGATCTGAAATGCTGCACAGCATGCTCTAGATCAGAAACACTGCACAGCATGCTCTAGACCAGAAAAGCTGCACAGCATGCTCTAGATCAGAAACTCTGCACAGCATGCTCTAGACCAGAAAAGCTGCACAGCATACTCTAGACCAGAAAAGCTGCACAGCATGCTCTAGATCAGACTGTCTGGTTCTCCTTCCACCTCTATCACTTCTAGCTATGGTACCCAGGGCAACTTAATTTTCAAAGCATCAGATTTCGATTCTGTAATATGGAAATTAAAACGGTATCTATAGCAAATAGTTGTTTTGAAAGCTACATGATTTTTATATTTACATATATCTTCAGCTTATTGTTTAGCATATAAACATAAATGTATTCTTATTGTTCATTTTATTTAGTAATCTATGTTTGTTTTTCTGTTTTGTTTTGTTTGAGGCAGGGGCTCACTATGTAGCTTTGGCTGGCTTGCAACTGGCTTTGTAGACCAGGTTGGCTTTGAACTCACAGAAATACTCCTGCCTCTGCCTCACAAGTATAAGATTAAAGGTATACAGCACCACCCCAGTCTTATACATTTTCTATATATGTTTTCAAAAGCAAAGACCCAATAACATCTGCTTGTCTTATGAGGGTTTACAGGAAATTCTGAAAAGTTCACTGTGGGCAATGTAGTCTCCAGAGCAGTGGTTCTCAACCTTCCTTGTTGCGACCCATTAAGACAGTCCCACAGGTTGTGGTAACCCCCAACTATAAAATTACTTTTGTTGCCATTTGATAACTGTAATTTTGCTACTTTTATGAATTATAATGTAAATATGTCTTCCAACTGTCTTAGGAGACCCATGTGAAAGGGTCAATAGACCCCCAAAGGGGTCACGAGCCACATGTTGAGAACCACTGATTTAGAAAGGGAAAAACAGTTTTCTAATTTTAGTTGACTCAGTCTTCTCTGTAAAACCATTAAGTGTCCTTCCTTATCTTACAGGGAAATTAGATAAATTCTCCAGGTTTGAAGATCTGCTCCTGCCCTTGGCTCTGAAATCAACCATGCCTTCCTAAGCAGTCTGTCAACCTTTAGCAGCAAAGGGCACCAATGCAGGAGGAGGGCTAGGTGCAAACCTAGCATGGCAGAAAGGACAAAACATCGATCCCGTTCCACACACTAGGGAATGAGGTTCAGAAAGACTGAGCAGGCTGGGAATTAAACGTGGTGAATGGCTGTGAAGACTGAGCTCTCCCAGCTGAACAGACCAGACACCACTCTTCAAGTCAGCCTTGCCGAATGCCTTTATCACACAAGTAATAACACCAGGACCTACCTTTCTGCAAAGTCTAGTTCTGCATGGTCGTGGGTGTGTAAACAGACATTGCACTGTGGGCTGGGATTACTGCTCCTTTGCTGTGCTCTCCTGCACTGACCCACGTGTCCATCTCCAGCAGGTTCCGTGCTCAGCACCCTCTACTCCATTTCTGAACTACTCTACATCTGATTCTTTTCTGCATTCTCTTTTTACTATCCTTAGCTTCTATTCGACCCATCTGAACTAAAACTTGCAGATTTTATATGACTGTAGGTTGTCAAGGTCAGGGTGCACCAATGGGAAATTTATCTTTCTATCATGCAAATGCCTTGAGAAAGTAAGTCTTTAATACTTACAAGCATACACATGTCCAATGCATATTCCAATATATATTACAATGAATTGTAATAGTTCTTGCCCGTTAGAAAAAAAAGGCTTTGTAACATCAGAACTCCTCTAAGTCATCAAGGAAAAGAAGTGATTTACAATATTTTCAGCTACTTCTTTATTATCAAAATGTTATTTATATTTGTCGATTTTTCCCCCAGGAAAGAGGTTGGATTAAATCATTCAGTGTAAGGCCTACGCCTCTTAAAAGTTTCAGATAACTCTTCAGTTTTAATTCACATTAGGAACTTAGTTCAGAACAGTCAACCACCAAGACAGTATTCAGCAAATTTGAGACTCAAGCTAAATTCAGTCTACTGCTTGTTTTTACATCTTTATGTGGTGTTTTTAAATGTCAAAAGATGCATATTTCATGACATATGAAAATTATAAGTAACTTAAATTTTCGGGGTCTATAAATACAATTTTATCAAAACACAGCCATGCTGATTTGTATCTATGGCTACAGCAGCAGAACTGAGCAACTGCAATAGCCCAAATGACCCACAAAGTCCAAAATACCATCTGGTCCTTTAAAGAAAATATGTGCCAACTCGCAGGGTTGTTATTTAGTACAATCCATTCAGTAACAAGTATATATCTAATGCAAACCACTACTCTAATACCTAAAACAAACTTCATGATCAGCTATTATATATCTACTAATGATTACTGTATATTCTAGAGTCTATAAACACATATCAGTGGCATGAGACTGTGATGAAGTATAATGGCATAATGCACACTATGATCAGGAGAAAACACCGCAAAATAACTGCTTTACCAGGAAGTCCACAAAGCAGCATCTTCAGATTTCTTCCAAGATTAGAAAAAGATGTTTTAATGAACACAGAGCATTAAAAAAGATTCCTCCATCTTTTTTCAGTACTTGAGGATTGAACCCAAGGGCCTTGTGCATGGCAGGCAAGCACTCTGCACCACCAAGCTGCACCCCTACTTATTTTAAAAGGTTTTAATAAAGGTGAAGACATTGGGGGTACTATCTCTTGTTATACATCCTTCAATATTAGTTTATAAAAATTGAATGAATGTTTTATGACATAAAAATTATATAGAATTAGAATTTTCAGTATCTATATATCATATTGTGTTGAAGCATGTGTTTTCTGATATTTATTGGTTTTAAGTTTAAAATATCCATTTATAAGTTTGAGAATGTAACAGAGCCCAGATGCTGAGTGTTGGGTGCCAGCCAGTCACTGTCACAGCACATCATTCTCTGAAAAAAGACCACGGGCTTCTCTAGGCTTCATTTTAAATGATCATTTCATGATCTTTGCTTTAAATGGATATATAAACATTAACAGCTGCAATAAGGTTGTATATTTATGATTCTTCACAAACCAGATACCTGAAACATCTTTAGATGATGGCCAGTGGCACTACTGTTTGTTATGAATCCATAACAAGTAAAGACCACAGCTGGACACGTTCCATGTGATCACTCACTCTGACAATCAGATCCACTTTCTCAGCTACCACAGGTCACACAGACACATCCGGTGAGAGGCGGCAAAAGGCAGAGGAGGAGGGGATGGAAAAAAGCAGTAATACTGAAGCATGATTTTTAAATCTCAAAACAATCTAAACAATACCTCTATCCAATTATGAATCATAAAACATTCTTACTATTAGTAAAATATCTGTAAGGTGATTTCTGTACCAGTCGTCTTTATGCTACCATTGTTGAAAGAGAATTCAGCAAAAGGACTGGAAAGTTAAGGCCCTAAGATCCTAGTGGTCTTTCATCTGCTCATCTGCATTCTCATCATTATGCATGAACTTTAATATTCCCACTGGCACATACAAACTACATTGAGTATAAAGGTGAGCATGCAATTAAGGCTCCCATTAATCATGTAGAGAGACAAAAAGAAGCAGGGAGAAGAATGCTTCATGAGGCATACTTTCTCCAAATCTCTACAGGCATTAGGATCCTTCTAGAATCCTAAACATGTATGGTAAATTAGATATCTTACCACCAGGTTACTGGGTGAAAAAAATCAAAAGTATAAAGAATATAAAGATGTTAACGGTTTGCACTCAAAATCTGTAAATTTGGAAGAGATGTTTATTTTACTTAAGGAAGAGACTCATAAAGTCTAATAATTAGAAAAGAAAGAAAAAAGTCATCTTCACCAGTTCTGAGTGTTGATACCTCATACAAGTAAATAAATAAATAAAGAAAGGTACACTTTCTTCAAGTTTGAGAAATTCTTCGAAAGACATATTGTGAAATGAGTTGTTTTCTGGTAATTGAACTTTAAGTATATCTGACAGAAATAAGAATTATCTGGTGACTTTTAGGATTCAGGGTGGCTTCTTAAATATGAGGCAAAAACTTGAAGTTTCATCCTAAAAGTGCAAGGAACTGATGCTGCCAATAGACATCCAGGTGGGAAGAAGGCAGATCGTTGCCTGGCTGGCACCTTCATCACAGTCTCACAGGATCCTTGCTAGAGCACCCAGCTAAGCTATGCCTGGGCTACTGACTCACAGAGATTCTGGGGTAATAAGCATATGCTGTTTGGAGTAGTGAAGTCTGCTATACTTATATACAGCAAGAGGAAGCAGAGCAAGCTCATCAGTTCATTCTTGCATTGCTGTGCCTTATACTCCCTTGCACAGAAGCAGGACAAGTACTTAGGTATACAGACGTATGTCTTTATGTCTCTGGGTAAATACCCAGCAGAATTTCTAAGCTGTGGGGCGGGTGTATGTTCACATTTATAAAGAACTGATGAACTATTTTTCATAGCTGTCATCCTATTATTTTATATTTCAGGCGGCAATGTATGAAAGGTTGAGAGAATTTACAATGGTGAAATATCAGCTCCATTTTTTTTGTCCATTCTTAAATTCTAATGTTCTCAGAAGTAAACTGTCTTGATAAAACATTTACATTCTCTATCTCCCAATCTTATTCTTGTTTAAAAAAAAGGTTTAGGAATCCTAGTTTACTATGTTGATATAAATCAAGTCATAATCAGCATATCAAGTTTTTAAAAACTAGTGTTGGGGGAGGTGTTTACACACCTCTGCACACATGATACATCAGACACCATCCTCTGTGACCTTGTACATTTAGAAGACGTGAGTGTGTGCACGTCAGGAGGTGCATGTATATGTGGAGGTCAGAAAACAACTTGCCTGAATTGCTTCTCTCTTTCTGCCATGTGGGTTCAGGGGATTGAACTCAAGTTGCCGGACTTGGTGGCAAGTGCCCTTTATCCATTGAATCAACTCATTGGCCCTTCTCTCTCTCATAAGATGAATCATCTCACTGAACTTGGAACTCACTGATTGGTCAGGCTGACTGGCCAGCAAGCCCTATTGTTCTCCCTTCTCTGCAACAGCACATCTGGCTTTTCATCTGGGTGCTGGGTGCATGAAACTCAGGTCTTCACACTTGCACAGCAGCACCTACTGAGCATCTTCCCAGCCTTTGACTTTCCAATGTGAAGACAACCCAATACACTGGAATAACTTAGCCAGTTAGCATAACCTAACATTTGGGGGTGGGAAGTATTTGGGGGATTAAATGCAGAGTCTTGCACATGCCACCAGGTGACCTACCACTGAGCTATATTCCCTAGCCCCCTTCTTACTTCTATTTGGAACAGGTCTTATTAAGTACTCCAGCCTGGCAAGACTCACAATCTTCCTGACTAGACTAACTATATAGCCACCCGAGTGGCTGGGATTACAAGTATACACTATCACATCTGGCTCACTTTTGATAGGTTGCATGTTTAGGTTGCTGACATTGTGTCAGTGGTTTCTATGTGTTGATGTGGGATTCTGGCCTGTAGTTTTATCTCTTCACTGTTTCTGTCAGGATTGATAAACAGGATAAACTGGGGTTCATAAAACTAGTACTGGCTACACTGTGTTCCAAGGTGAGGAGAAAAATGTCCATTCTTTAATTTCTCAGTACAGTTCTCACTAAGTAAAACTATTCATTATAACTGTTTTTAATATCATTCTGACAAGCTCTGCCTTACACATGGTCTTTTTAGACTTAAATTTAACTACTTACAGTTTATTTAAAACTTTATTTAAAAGTAAAAAAATGTTTGTAAATGTCTATTTATAGCTCCATCTTGCACCAAAAGATGGAAGCGAGCTAAGCCAAGTGTGCACTTTTTTCGAGGAGTGCAGAAACTGTGACAACGTACACCCACAGTTGTTCACCTGGGAACGTAAGCACGCTGGGCTAAGTGAAAGAAATACACCTAATACAGAAGGACGACCACATCTGCTCCTCCCTGGATGACAAGTCTAGAACGGTCAAGCTCATAATGACAGAGGGTAGAGTAGTTCATTGTTAATGGAGGGGTTTCAGTTTGGAATGATGAAAGCATTCTGGAGATGGAACAGCGCTGAAGCCTGAACAACAGACTGAATGTGCATAAGGTCTGAGATGTACCACTCGAAATACCGCACAGAGACTAACCTAAAAACCACCTTACTGTATGTCAAGTGTTGAGGGAAGCCCTGAAGGGAAGTGATGGGAAGTCGGGAATCCACAGTAAAGAACTGTCAAGTCCAGGAGACGGAGCAGCAAAACAAGCAGGAAACTTGTTAAGTGCTATGAGGAGGACAGAAAATGAGAGGCAACATAAGAAACATCTCATCATTGGCTGAGAGTAGGAATTAACATCTACCCCACTGAAGGAAAAGGAGGTGTTGGCCGAGTTACTAAAGAGCTGGGTTAAATGGAACATCATACAGTTAATAAAAGGGAATTTCATACAAGGCAATGAGTGAAGGAGCTGGGGCTGGGGCTTGGCAGTACAGCTGTGCCTTGCATGTCCAAGGCCCTAATTCAGTCCCTGAATCAACAACAGGAGAACAAAATGTCACAGACTTAGAAGACATGATTTGACTTCAAATCTTGTACCGGCTGTTACCTTGGGGAAGGTTGTAAGCACTCTTGACTCAGCAGGAGGAACCAGGAGTTTACAAACGTTCTCACTGTCTCATCAACCCACAAGTCCTACTGATGGAACTTCTGTGTTCTTCCAGCTATGGACAAGGGCTTGCACAGCTTCCCTTCTCAAGGGCTTTCAACTGATACATGCTGCCTTTGGGATTGGATCTTCACCATCACTACTGAAAATCTTCTCATTTCCTGCCTCCAAGACAGCCAGCATAAACTCTCTTGTCATCCCGCCTTCCTCTCTAGGTGGGTCTCACGTCACCCCGCCTTCCTCTCTAGGTGGGTCTCACATCACGCTGCCTTCCTCTCTAGGTGGGTCTCACGTCACCCTGCCTTCCTCTCTAGGTGGGTCTCACGACATAACTTTCTTTACAGATAACCTCCTCAAAGCACCATCTCTGCTTACTTCCCCAAAGTCTTTTTTCTCTCAGGCTCCACTAGTCTACTGAACTGTTTTGTCGAGATCAGTGCTGGTCTGTCTGATCTTAAAGTAAATGGTTAATGGGTGACATGTTCTTCAGTTTCCTTCCTGATGACTGGCTTCCAGAACGGGAAGTTTTTCCTTTTTCTCCTAATTTTCTTGTTACTCCTCTTGTTTCCACTGTTCTAAACCCAAGGAGCACAGGCTGCAGCCTGTCACACACTTCCCGTTTGCACTCACTGTCTCTGTGACCTCATCCAGCCTTTCAGGTGGCATTTGTTTGCTGGAAACTCCACATTTTTATTTCCAACCCAGATATTTCCACTGAATTCTTTTTTTCTTCTTCGAGACAGGGTTTCTCTGTGTCATCTTGGCTGTCCTGGAACTCAGAGATCTGCCTGCCTGCCTCTCCTCCCGAGTGCTGGGACTAAAGGAGTATGCCACACAGCCCGGCTCCACTGAATTCTTGTCTCACACACAATTCACTATTTTTAATCGGACGCTAAATGGGCCCCTCAAACTTATCATTTCCAACACTGGTTTTACCTCCCTCCTAGTCTGTTGTTCCTGTTACAGTTAACAGCACTGCATTTTCTCCAGGTGAGACTAGAAGGCTCAGCATGCTTACTAACAATCGCTGTGTCCGGTGTGTCAACAATCCCATTAGCTCTCCTTTTGTGTTGTTCCAGAATGTATCTACTTCCTTCTATTCCTGATGCTAACCTGCTTCAAGTCACAATTATTATTCTTTGCCTTAGTATTAGAAAATGTTCTGTCTCCATGTTCTGATGTCATCGCCCTCAGTTCTTATAATTCAGTAGCCAGAGAGATCCTTTTAACTATAACTCAGCACACGGCTGCTCCTCCAACTTCTCAGAGGCTTCCAGTTTCCCTGGAAGAAAAGGCTTGGGTCCTTATGGTAGCCCACAATGCTGCCCATCAGATCAGGCATTTTCTTAACTCTGTAAACTTATCTCCCATAGCTTATTCCAGTCAAATTAGCTTCCTTGATATTCCTTAATCATCAGGGAAGGCCTTTGCCTCAGGGCCACTGTATTTGCTTTAGTAATGCCCCTCTCTGGTTAGGGCAGGGACAGATCTTTCTTCAATCTTTATGCAAAGAAAAAAAAAGGTACCTTCTCAGAAAGGTTCCTCTGAATACTAATTAAAATTGTAAAAGATTTCAGAGTACTCTATTTGTCCCTTGCCTGTTTCATTTTCTATGGTCATTAGCATATATGTAGTTTAGTGCTTAATCCAGTGTCTTGCTCCCACTCCTGAATGTCTGCTCTAGGAAGTCAATAGCTTCCTAGATAAACGAATGAAAGCCAGACTATTTAATCCTTATTGTATGACAGCAGGCAACTGGTAGATACCGGTACTTTAGTGTTAACAATTAAAAATGTCAACTTTTATTCATCTGGATTGAAAGCAGGTTACTTTGGTGCTGGTATCAATGACTTCAATGTACAGCTCCCTCACTTCCCTGTACATAGTGTTGTATATATTTGCATGGTACAAAGTACTTATTTTTTTTTACTTAATTGATGTGTGCCACTGTAAAAGTGTTTGTGTTTCAGTATTTGGCTGATTCATAATTTTTAAGAATATGCCCCGTGGGGATCGTATGCTGAATTACTAGATCAGGACAGAGTCGTAAAAAGCATTAAAACTTCATTCCAATTCTCTGAAAGTCTCAAAGGCTGAAAAATTAGCCATTACCTATTTGTTTATTTATAACCTAATTTATTTCTATAAACACTTTAATTCTATACTATTATTGGGAAATGATGAACTATGCTCATAAGAAGGCACAAGCATTACTACTCGAGATTTGCAAATGTTGACAATCTGGGAAAATAAAGCTCAACTGCTCCTTCTACAAGCTGCCAACTTAGAGACTTCATTTCAGAAGAAAACAAGCTCTGTTTTCTACCCACATGTAGCTGTCCTCTCATAGTCAGGGAGCAGAAATGGTCATCTCTGAAATGGTATTTACAGGCACATGCTGCCATAGTGGAACATACTGCTCATGGCTACCACATGGAAGTTATCATGGCTATCATGCTGTGACCACCAGGAAGTGAGGGCTCTAAATGGATGAAGCTGCAACTGAACTAAACTTACTGAATCTTAGATGCTCTAGGTTAACCATGAATAAATAGTGTCTGAATTAGACGATTGTTGTTATGATCAAACATGATAATGACTATAGCAAACGACCACAGGTAACACTTGGCAAGTGTTAAGCAAAGTAGAAGACAGATGTTGGTATTTCAGTTAAGTATTTTACTTTTAGTGTTTGTGCACATGTGCACACATGCACCAACATGTGTGCACTTACTTATACAGGCCTGGGGAGGACACTGAGTATTCTATTACTCTCTGCTTTAATCTCTTGAGAAAGAGTTTTGCGCTGAATCTGGAGCCACGCACGAGGCAGCACATGCCAGGGATCCTCTCGTCTCCACTCCAGACTGGAGTTACAGGTGCACCGGCAGCTGCACACAGCTTTTTCTGTGGCATCTAAGGTCCTCCTGATCTCATATATATATATATATAAAATGTTGTTTTTCAGGCAAGGTCTCATACTATAGCCCAGACTGGCCTGAAATTTACTATGTCTCCCAAGTTGACCTTGAGGTTGAGGCAATTCTCCTGTTTCAGCTCCTAAGTGCTAAGATCACAGGCAAGGGCTGTTTTATGTAGCTCTCCACATCAAATTCTGTCTTCCGATAGGGGTCAAACATCTATCCTTAATTTAAGAGGAAGTCACTTCACAGGTTCCTTGTGAGTTATATAAATACTTCCAAATAGCATCTAATATAAGTGTTCTCCACAAATTATACAAGAGAAAATGAAGACCCAAAATATGCTACTTTCCCAAGTTTGGAAGTTAATGAATGCTGGAAAAAGAACTCTAGTCAGGGGCTGTGGAGGTGCAAGGGCCAGGCATGAGCACACTCCTGTGTATTACATGGTAGAAGCTTTGTCTGCCTGCCTCACCGCCAAGTCCTAATGGAGCATTGCTACTCTTGGTGCCAGGCATGCACTCCCTTATTAAAATTGTTACCTTTACAAATTTCAAATAAATGCAGTGGTCCAGAAACAAAGTTGTAAAGTATTTCCATGGAGAAGTAATTCTATGTACTCTAATTTTATAGATCATTAAATATTTTGCCTTTCAGAACACCCTATTAGAAGTGAACACTTACCTTCCCATTCTGTTGGGATGTCTCCTGCTTCATAGTCTAGCTCCTTTCTGTTTGCTGCTTCTACAATTCTTTTCTCTCGAATAGTCTGTCCTGTAAGATCAAATGAACATTTGACATGAGCCTACACTACACCATGACAGGTTCTATCTTCTCTTTTGATTATTGTACACCATTTTATATGTAAACTTATTAAATTATCAGCAAAAAGAATAAATTTTACTTAGAGTTATATGGTGAAGGCAGTTCCGAAACTGCTGCAAATTTTAAATACTTTCTAGCATTATATGCAAAATTAATTTTTATAGAACAAATCTAGATTCCATTTAAAGAGAGCAAGCAATTAGTCCTCCAAGACACTAATAATAAAGATACTAATGAAGCGTCTGTGTCCCCAAACTTACAGTGTATGTATTACAGGAGTCAACAGCTGTTGTGACTGCCCTAGGGAGTTAATTCACAGCCCTTATTAAGTATGTAAGAGACCCAAGACCTTGCTGCCCTCTCTCCTCCCATTGTACGCAGGGCTGCACTCTATTCCCATAGCACACTAGGTGGGATTCTGTGACCCAGCTGGTTCACTACCTCAGAGAATGTAAAGAAAGAGAAATATGGAGAAAAGCTACAGGCAAATCTCCTTGATGAACACAGGGAGGTCCTGAGTAAATGCACAGAACCAAAAAGATCATAAACCATGATGCTTGTGGAGGTCATAATTCGTTATCAATTGTCTTTCTCCACCACTACACACCACCTTTTGTCTGTCTCTTTATTTTGTCTCTCATTTCATCTGGATCTCCTTTATTTGGCAAGGCTAACTGACCAATGGACTCCATGGATCTGTCTTCTCAGAACTGGGTTTGCAGGTGTATGCTACCACAATTAGCTTCTTACTTGAGTACTGGGGATCCAAACTCAGGTCCTCATGCTTATGTGGCAGGCATTTTACCTACTAAGCCAAAGACCCAAGATGCATACAAATACAAATACAATGGGTTACTAAAAACTATGCCTGTACATTACTTACTAAAATGTCTGAGAATCAGAATACTTATGCCTTCATATAGCCATTATTTAATATTAAGATATAAGCATATTCTTTTAATAACAACAGCCTTATAAAGGGGAAAATCATCTAAAATACAAAACAGAACACATGTGGTCTATAAGCTTTTAAGTGTATGTCAATAAGTTTGGCACAGGAGGAAGAGAGGAAGGTCTGCAGCTCCCAGGAGCACCACTAAGGCATATTTGCTATAGGTATATCTATGACACAAAAGTTAGCTTTTTGTTCCTATTTTTGTCTATAAATTTCAAGTAAGGTCTTCAAATAATTTGAAAATACAAGTCACAGCTACTTGCACATGTATGGATGGAAAGACAGGCAGAGTAATTAATGAGCATTTTTTTTTACTTTTTATCTGTCTGTATGTAAATGCAGTGTGTGTGTGTGTGTGTGTTTGCATGTGACAGTAGAGGCCATAGGAGGGTATTGGGTACCTTATTCCTTTAAGGCAAAGTCTCTCCCTGAATCTGGAGCTTGTCAGGTTAGGCTGGAAGCCAGAAAGGTTATGGGGACCTAGGGTACAGAGATGAGAATGAGACTTCAGAGCACAAAGTCCAAAACCTACAGTCAATTTGCTTGTTCTTCTCTCTCTCTTTTTTTTTAAAGTCCCAACCCTGCCATTCAATATCAGTTTTGCCATACTTTATAATATTCTAATTGACATTCTTGATTAAGTTGACCTTTCTTTAGGAGTCACTTTTACCTAGTTCTAAAAGATTCCCATCCATATGCTTGCTGTGTTTTTAGTTCATAAATACATTAAAATAGATACAGAAGTTATAAATCCAAAGAGTCATCTAGAAACTCCTTAGGTAACCATTCTACAGAACTCACTAGTCTGTCTAGACATGTCAGTAACATATGAAGGGCACAGAAGCCAATATAACCAGGCTGGAGAGTTTAAGGACAGGCAATGTCTGGTTTAACATCAACATTTTGTTTATAATATATTTACTCTTCATTTCATAACATTGTGTTACACACAATTATCTTATGGTAAGTCTAAAAAAGGCAGAGTCCCAATATGACTAGGTTTTAAAAGAGAATACAAAATTAATATTTATGGTATGTCTACTACATGCCAGGCACTGAGGTAAGTTTTACCTCTGTAAAGTTAGCATACAAAGTATTGGATTGCATTACAGCATTTTCATATACATATAGATACATGTATATGGCATCATGCTTTTTCACCATGTGGATCCTAGGTATCAGGCAAGTGCTTTTCCCAGCTGGCCTATCACACTGGCCTTGTTGTTTTTTGAGGTGGAGTCTCATGTATCCCAGGCTGGCCTCAAAGTCACTGTGCAGCCAAGAATAACCTTGAACTTGAGTTCCTCTTGCTTCTACTTCTCACTACCAACTGGGCCACACCCAGCCCTTTGTTCAACTCTCCCTTTCTTCCTGCCTCCCCTGGCTGCTCCCCTATTTCCCCCAAATAGGTCTCCACTTCAGCTTTCTTCTTATACAGTCTACCTCCCTCCAGCCCCACCCAATTCCCCTTCCTTAAGGTATCTTCCTTCACTCTCATGGCTCCTTTTCTATTTTTATTTTACATACACACACACACACACACACACACGAGAGAGAGAAAATATGGTATTTGTCTGAGTATCTTATTTTGTCTTATTTTGCTTAATACAACCTCTAGTTGTGTTCTTTTTCCTGTAAATACTGTTTTATCTGCCTTTATAGCTGAACAAGCTCCCTTTGTTTATGAGGACATTTTATTTGTCAGTTCATTTAGGGATTGATAACTAGGCAGGTTCCATTTATTTGCTGTTGTTAATAGTGAGGCAGTACACACAAACGTGCGAGTGTCTCTGTGGTGTGCTGATCTCAGGTACACTCCAGGAGTGCCAGGCCCTCACTAGTAGTACTCGCTTAAGTTCTCTGACCAAAGTCCCCCTGGCCACACCACTTCACTCTCCCACTAGCAGCGTACAAGGTTTCCTCTTTTGCCACATCTAGCCAGCATTTCTGTCATTTGTTTTCTTGACAACAGCTATTTTGACTTGGGTGAGATGGAAGATAAAAAGAGTCTGAATTTCATTTCTCTGTCAGTTAAAGATATTAAACACTTTTCAAATATTTAGTGGTTCTTGTAGTTCTTCTTTGGAGAACTGTTAAGTTCATTAACATACTTATTGATTGGATGTACTTAAGGAATTAATCTTTTCACCTCTTTATATAGTCTAGAAATTAGTCCCCTATTTAGACCTAGTTGGCATTTATTCATTTTCCCATCTGCAAGCTGTCCCCTCATTCTGGTGGTTTTCTTCTTTGCTATAATAAAATGTTTAATTTCATTTAATCCCATTTGCCAATTCTTGGGATCGTCACTGTGTCTTTTCAGAAAGTCCTTGCCATTCCTACACCCTTGAATTACTGCACCTTTGAACGGTGCAGAGCTTCAGGCCTTTCCCACCCCTCAAATGCCACAGCTCTATGGAGCACCATTAGCTTCGTGAGGCACCATTACCTTAGTTTATAAATAAAGACATGGCGGAAGTAAAAACACCAGCAAACAGCTCCAGGAGGAAATGCAGGCCTCTGGCCCCAGTCCCTGAACTTTCATGTGTCTATAACTGGTCACCTGTAGACCTCTGGCCCCAGTCCCTG
>LOJH01001626.1:25112-47455 GCA_001685095.1 Ellobius talpinus
CTGTAGACCTCTGGTCCCAGTCCCTGAACTTTCATGTGTCTATAACTGGTCACCTGTAGACCTCTGGCCCCAGTCCCTGAACTTTCATATGTGTATAACTGGTCACCTGTAGACCTCTGGTCCCAGTCCCTGAACTTTCATGTGTCTATAACTGTTCATCTGTAGACCTTTGGCCCCAGTCCCTGAACTTTCATGTGTCTATAACTGGTCATTTGTAGACCTCTGGCCCCAGTCCCTGAACTTTCATGTGCCTATAACTGGTCATCTGTAGACCCTCACATCTCAGACAGTAAATGCTAAAAGCAAAAGTAACTGCTATCTCTAAAACAATTAAAAATGAAAACCCCGCTACAATTTACCAGATTTTAAGGATGTAGAAAACATCCCTTACATCAGTTAAGATAGTAATATCCAAACACTAACTGCAGAATACAGGCAACTGTCAGAAAATGCAAACCAAATAAAATCCCATTACCTGAAAGAGCCTATTCCTAACACTTAATAGACTATATATAGATACACATACCAGACAGATACACACACACACTGATAAGTGTATATTCATGCAGAAGTTTTCTGATGCAGAAAATATGAAATTTTGCATGTCATTCTCCCTACCTTAAAAAAATATTCAATATCCAGTTTGAGTATGTTTTGACATTTTGATGAAAAGAAAGCTCCTGTGTAAGTATGCTAACATTTTCCTCCCCTCTGTTGTGTTTTAATGTGAAGATAAAAATAAAACTTGCCACTTTAAGAGTTAGCAGTCAAACCCACAAGTGTAGTTCCAGACCCATGACTTGTGAATGCGTTTTGTGCACAAGCCACCTTTCCTGGATACATGTTGCTACCATCCCTCATCAAATAAGCCTCTCTTCACTGCAAATGCAAACCACGGCTGGACACAATGCAGAGAGCAGCATTTCATGGTGAGCCCAGCTCTAATGGTGACATCAACATCAGAGCTGCTGCATCTATGGCTCAGGAACCCGGTGAAAGAGGGGGTGAAAGGTTGTGAAAGCCTTAACACCAGTGGCTTAGCTACTTCTCAACTGCTGTGCCAAAACACCAGGACCAAGGCAAACATCTTTTCCAACAAGGCCGCATCTCCTAACTCTTTCCAAACAGGTCAACCTACTGGGGACCAAGTGTTCAAACATGTGAGCCTGTGAGCCATTCTTATTCAAACCACCACAACCTGAAAGTCCTGTGTGAAATGGCTGCATTAACAAGATTGGAACAGTGGCAATTTCAGTGGACATGTGTATGAGAAATTTCACAGGGTTCAACCTACAGATAAAAAAAAAACAGGTAACCAATAACTATGGGGAGGAGAATTAACTTCTCCCAGGGAGGAGCCCCTTATTGGATGTTCAATGCAGAGTGGTCAGTCTTGAAACTGAATGCACACAAACAACAAAATGGACTTAGCAGGTTGTATTTATATTTACTTGTGCAGACACATACATACATACATGAGTGTGTATACACCTGCATGTATGTACATGTATGTATATATGTATTTACATGTATATATGTGTACATATGCATATATACATATGTACATACAAACACATACATACATGAGTATATATATATATATGTGTGTGTGTGTGTATGTAGCAAAAATAAAAGACAAAGAGGCTATCAATTTGAGTGGAGTGACATGGGACAGGTTCAAGGGAAGGTGTAGCTACAAATATTCTCCATACCGCTGGTTCCATTGGACTGGGTTTTCTCTACCTGCCTGTTCCTGAAGTTACTTATGAAATAACCACTCTGAAACTTAATATTATATACTCTTTGGCCTATTAGCTCAGGCTTATAATTAAGTAACTCTCACATCTTAAATGAACTCATTTCAATTATTTTATATTTTACCATGAGGCTCTTGGTTTGTTATCTCTTTCTTCTTAGGCAGCTACATCATGTCTGCCTGACTTCCCCTTCTTTCTTCCTCTATCTCTACTTGGATTTCCTGCCTTGCTATGTTTTGCCCTGCCATAGGCCAAAGCAGCTTCTTTATTAACCAATGGCAATAAAACATATTCACGCATACAGAGGTGATGCAGTGGGAGTGCGGAAAGGAAAAGGAAGTGAAAACTGATAAATTTTCTTTCATCTGAAAACACATTTAAAACACACAACACCAATAAACTGAGTTAAAATAATACTAAAAGAAAATTTAAGTCAATTAAGGAACATATATCAGGTATGCTATTAAAATTTAGTTTTACAAATTGAGGCATAACTTTGAGACCTGAGGAAGAGATAAAGTGCAATAATACATTTAGCAGATTGGTCGCCAAAGAAATTCTCTCTTTGGGAGACAAAAATCTACTACAGCCAAACAATGTTCTGTGTCCCCAGTCCTGCAGCCTGCCTGTCATCTTTTTAAATTCTGACTCAAAAGAGGAAGGAATACTAGAGATAGTAAATTGTTTTCATAAATTTCATGAAATTATCAGGCACACACCTTCCCTTCCATGGTGTGTGTGTGTGTGTGTCTGTGTGTGTGTGTGTGTGTGTGAGACTGAAATGCCAAGCCACACCCCACTGACAGAGATTCAACTAAGTCCTTTAATGTTGGATAAAGTTCTACAAAACAATCAATAATCAGAATGTTTTGTTGGGAAAGATCTGATGTTTTTATTGGTTTATGCACCTATTTCAGAACATAGATGTCATTGTTAGTCTTAAGTATTTTCCCAAAGGATTTCATGGTTTTGTTTTGCTAGGCAAAGTGCTCTGCCATCAAGCTACAGTTCCAGTCCCATTAACTCTTATGAGAAAAGATCTTTAAGAAAATTTATAATTGATTTTCTAACAATTTCTAACAATCTAGTGTATGTATACAATGTATTTTCATCATACTTACTTCCCATCACCCTCTCTTACTAACTCCTAATCCTGCTTAGCGCCTTTCCCCAACTCATCCCCCTCCTAAGGTCATGTCCTTTGTGTGGTGCATGTGTGATCCACTGAGTTTAATTAAGGTTTCTGGCGTGAGTATGGGTTAGGGTTTTTTACTGAAGCACAGGTTGTGGTGATATTTTGTTTATGCTATAACATAACATAATATAATAGCTTGCCTGAAGATCAGAGGGCAGAGCTATCCATGAGTTAACCATAGAGATCTGGAGGTCTGTACAGACAGGAAATGATTATGGCTGGGTGGAGAGAGGAAAATAAGGTGGGAGGAGACAGGAGCTTGGTCCTTTTTTTTGGACGAGGAATTAGCAAGGTAAGAGTTGACCATGGTTTGCTCCTTTGTCTCTCTTATCTTTCAACATTTACCCAATATTTGGCTCCAAGTTTTTAATTTTTAAGACCAATTAGAACTTGATGTGGGATTCCTCTCTGTATGTTATGAATATGTTTTATTAGCACTGGTTAGTAAAGAAGCTGCTTTGGCCTATGGCAGGGCAGAATAGAGCTAGGTGGAGAAAACTGACCTGAATGCAGGGAGAAAGAATGCAGGGTCAAGGAGTCGCCATATAGTTGCAAAAGGAAAAAGACACTGGAACCTTACCGGTAGGTCACAGCCTTGTGGTGATACATAGATTAATAGATATGGGCTAATTTAAGGTGTAAGAGCTAGCTAGGAATATGCCTAAGCTATTGGCCTAGCAGTGTTATAATTAATATAGTTTCTGTGTTATTATTCGGGTCTGGATGGCCAAAAAATGAACAAGCAGCCTCCCTTTACAAGAACTCGTGCTATAATAGGCAGCTTACTAGTAACTCCACCCCCCAAAAAAATTACTTGGCCTCCCCTAGCAACTATTAATTGACAGTAGTTCTTCAGCTAGGTGTGGGGACTCATGTGTTCCTCACCATTCATGATGGAATGTTGAAGGACGTAATCTTGTGCATGTCTTAGGCAGGCAATTATAGCTGCTATGGGTTCATGAATTCAAAAGCCATTCAAATCCAGAAGCCAGTGTTTCATACCACTCCTATCCATTCAGACATATATATATATATATATACATATATATATATATATATATATTTGTGCTGTGTGTCTGGGGAATAATGGCAAGGGAAATGTATACATGTTTGATACAGATGGCTTAATTTAAAAGCTGTGTTTTCATATGAGCATTATAATTCAGTATGGTGGTATATTACACATGTAACTTCCAGAACACTCCCTTGTGCATTCAGGAGAGTTATGAGGCTTGGCTATTTAAGTCATTTTCAGTACTTTGCAACTGCAGCTAATGCTGTAATGAATACTTGTATGCATATGTATTATTAATGCAGTCATTCTTAAATATATAAAAGAGCTCCCATGAAATCATTAAGAAAAGACCAATAGTAAACAGAAAAATATTCCAAGGACATGAACAGATAATATGGAGAAAAGGACAAGGCATATAGGGTGAAATGCCAAGTGCCTGCACAAAAATGGCAATTTAGTGCCCACTGGAGGAGCTAAATTCAGCAACTTTTATAGGCAACAGTTTAGAAAAAGTTGTCAAAATTGTAAGTACAATTCCGGAAATTTTATCTATATATTCTCACTTATTTGGAAAGATATATGAAAATGTTACTCATTGCAATACTGTTTATAATGGCAAAAGGCTAGGAACTACTTACGCATTCCTCAATACAAACTAAGGAAAGATTGGGCTGCACCCATTCTCTGTACTATTTCAGGGCTATTAAAAATAATAAAAGTAAAGTAAAAGAAGAAAAGCAAAAGGTGCGAAATTGGACAAGAGAATGGTGGTGGGTCTTTTCCGTTCGTGTGCGGAAGCTCTGAGGCAGGGTACGAAGGGAGAAAAAAGTGATATGCACAGCAGTTGGAGCCGTCTGCCACCATCCGTGTCATCCATCCGTCCCCCAAATCTTCCTACACTTTTGCTTGTACAGCTAAGTGACCCTGGAGGACTGCTTCAGAAGCAGACTCTGATTTGCACCAGAGAGAACTGAATGGCCAAGAGCCAGGATGAGAAGGGAGACCCCATACTTGTGCCTACTCAGCACGCATGCATGACACGCCCATAAATGTGCCAACTCAGCACACACGCAATGTCTTCACTCACCTGCAGAATTTAGATTTTAAAGTAGTAAAGATGAACATCTGGAAAGAGGAAAGGGACTTGTGGGAGGACAGAGAGTCCCACAAGGATTGACTGCAGGTAAACTGTATCACACATATGTATCTGTCTGCCACAATGAAACCGTTTTCTACAATGAATCTATGCTGAAGAGCTGCCAGCTTTATTACAACACATCCTGCTTCATATGGTCTTAGTTACCCTGTAGGCCAACAAGACTACTGACAGATCCCTGTGGCAAGAGGTCCCAGTGGCCCTGAAGAACGAGGTCAAACTCATGCATCTTTCCCTGGACCACCACTCCTTTCTTTATTCACCCTCACAGGCGAGGGCAGACACTGGAGTCCTCTTAAATCTTCAAATTTCAGTGATTCAGAACTCCAGAGGTATTTCTGTGATGAAGACGATGAAGAAAAGTGATTTGGAGAAGAAGTGGTTTTTTTTTTCCATCTTACAGCTTACAGGAAGGGAAGTCAGGACAGGAACTCGAGGCAGGAACTGAACTGGAGACTATGGCAAAATGCTGCTTACTGGCCTGCCCCATGGCTTGCTCAGTCTGCTTCCTGATACAACCCAGGAGAACCTGCCCAGGGGTGAACTACCCAGCTGGCCACACCAGATCAATCATTAATCAAGAAAATATCTTCCTAGTTGAGGTTAACTCTTCACAGATGACTCTTTGTGTTAAACAGATCACAAAACCTAACCCACACATTTCTCTTTCTTGGTGACATAGTAAGTTCTTATAGCTTACTGTAGCTGTCCTGGACTACAGTGTGAGACCCTGGCTCCAGCATGGGGACTGGGGGACGGAGTTGGTTAAAGTGGGGGAGAAAGATGGACAGCATGATAGAGATAAGCAGGGTGAGGGGTTTCACCTGTCTACTTTCAGCCCAGTCCTCCCCAACCAGTCACCAACATGAGAGCTGAGTGCAGGTGAGGTGGCATTACAAAGCGAGATTGGGCTGAGTGAGGTGACATATCTGAGATTGCTGTCCCTTGTAAATAAGCAAGCTCCAGGCTTCTGATGTCTGCTAGGAGCTCTTGGCTTGGAGAAATGGTTATGAAATAGAAAAGCCAGGATAAGATCTTTAAGGTCTCACTGACTTTTGGCCTTTTATCACCGGAGCAGCAAGCAGTGCAGCCAGCTGATAATTTTAACTATAAAAGATTCCATTCTGCATATAAAAGGAGGCTTAGAAACATCAATGTATAATGTATGAAAGTCAAGCCTACTGAAAAGTCAACTACAGATACTAGATTTGAACTTCTAAATTTTGATACATTCTGAATCATTATATATAAAATGAATCTCAATTTTAAGAACCAAAATAGGAACTCTTTAGACTGAAAACCACTTTACATAAGACTTACAGTAGAATTTGATGAAAGTTCCTCAGATGCAGCATCTATTCATTAGGACACAGCCAAGGACCAGACAATGTTTAACTGTCTCTCATATATTACGTCTCATCTTTAAAGTAATGCTTTACAAATGAAAGAGGCTGAGTGATTAACTTATCCCAAGACATCGGGTAAAGAAAGACAGCAGACATTTTAATGGAAGCATTTTTCTTATTTCTAAGCATAAGCATGTTCTGTTTAAGAATTTTAAATTAGTATTTACATATTTATTATGAGGAATCATTACAAATATCAAGCTGAAAACTAACATTTATTAACAACTTTCATAAGCTATTATTTTCCTATAGTGATTACATGAAGCATTCCTGCTTGGAAAGTTGATGACTCCATATTTCTACACATATTTATGAGAGCTTTGAAGATGATCTTGGCTGATCGTAGCAGGTAAAACATTTTAAAAAACAATTAAAAAGGCCTTGCAGATATGCTTCCCGAATTCATAAGACCACCAGTGAGTTCACTGTACCAGGTAAAACTGTTAGGTCTCCCACAGTCATGGGTCCCCACAAATAATCTGAGGTCATCTCGTGGCAGAAAAAAAATGTATCACAAAGCTTGGCTATTCTGAAACGCCTGGTATAACATGGTTTAGCTCTTGGGCTGCAAAAGCTGAAGGACCTCAGACATCATGTAGGAAGAAACAGAAAAATCTCAAGCAATGTGCTTCCTCTATCAGTGAAAATGCTCTGTGGCCAGTTAGTAACATACTGGTGTTCTTCTCTTAACTGAAAAGAAAAAAAAACAACTTGAACTCATTCATATTTTAAAAGCAGTAAGCATGTAATAAAATGTAACTCTGAAACTGCATGCCAAGAATATCACGATTTAAGAAAAAATATATTAGTTTATAGCAAATTTCCAATACAAACTTTCTCATTTACTATTAATAAAAATCTCAAAATATTGTATTTAAACAAAAATTTCAGGTTCTAAAAATAGCTGGGAATGTAACATAGCCCGAGAATACCTGCCTAGAATATGTGAGGCCCATTCAAACCTCATTACCTACACACACACCACACACACACACACACACACATCACTTAACAGCTGTAAAGTTCGGAAAATATCTTTTAAGCAACAAACATAATGGGTAATTTAAACTGCACATCTGGGAAGATTTACAATAAAATGTTAAACAGGTTTATTGATAGATGCCCATATCAAACATATATATCTAAGAAATGTCCAGTACTTCACATCGTTTTTCTTTTTCATTACTGCATAATACACCTGCTTACAGTATGTTTCTAAGAAGCACTTAATTTTTTTTTTCAAGTTGCAAGAGATTTTTGAGTCCCTGAAGAAGTACATGGGACTCTGTTAAAAAGGAAAAACATCAATGTTGAAATCACAACAACTTGCTGGGTGGTGGTGGTGCACGCCTTTAATCCCAGCACTCGGGAGGCAGAGGCNGCTAGTTCCAGGACAGGCTCCAAAGCTGCAGAGAAACCCTGTCTTAAAAAAAAATCAAAAAAAAAAATCACAACTCACTTGGAAGACCTGAAGATCTAAGTTTTGCTTGAGGTGGAAGAGTTGGAAGTATTAATTGTTAACATATTCTATACTTCTTTGTAAAGTAATATATAAAGTTTCTTTATAAATGAAAATTTGAACAAAATACCACAAGAAACATTAGCAAAGTCTGGAATAAATGCATGTGAATTATGAGTTCATATATCTTGTACAAAAGTAAGGAAGAGAAGGATGCATTTTGTTTTAGCCAAATTAAATAGATCATAAAACATACTGTAAGGAAATCACAGTTTTAAAAAGCCAGCCCTACCTGCCCCCCCCACACTTAGCTCTGGATGGCCTCAAACTTGCTTTCTGGATCAGGTGATCCTGAAACGCAGGGATCTGCTTGCCTCTACCACCCGAGAACTGGGATAAAAGTGGGTACCACATACATACTGTGGTAGTAACCAATTGCTCTCCAGCTGGACTAAGGAACCACTCAACAAGAGGGGTTCCAGGCCTGGTACTAGAAATCTACTGTACTAGTATTTCACTTGTATTTAATAAATAAAGGTTGCCTGAAAATCAGAATGCAAAGCAGCCACACAGGCCAGGCAGTGGTAGCACACACCTTTAATCCCAGAGGTCAGGGAGTGGTGGCACTCACTTTTAATCCCAGGTTAATCCCAGGACTCAAGGCCACCCTGGGCTACTTGAGATTGAATCTGTCTAAAAAAACAAAAAAAATAGAACTCACACAAAGGTGCTCCCAGCACTCAGGAGTCATAGGCCTTTAACCCCAGCACTAGAGAGGTGGAGACAGGAGTGCTGTGGCTGGGTGAAAAGAGGTGTATAAAGTGGAGGAGACAGGATTGCCCATTTTCAGTCTGAGGTAGAGGCAAGAGCTCACTAGTGGCTTGACTGCTTTGTTTTTCTGATCTTCAGTCCCCCAATATCTGCCTCTAGGTTTTTATTATTTATGCTACAACCTACCTAACTATTCAGTGCTGGTGAAATCATGGTTATTGGAGGAGAATCTTCAATCCCTAATTTATTAAACCAACACAATCCCTAAGAATCTACAAACATTTGTCCTTATACTCAGTCTTCTCTCCTCACCAAGGGAGCTTCTCTTTGCAACAGACAGAGACCACTACAGACAACCACAAACAATCAAAATGCAAATGAAACCCAGTCCTGATGGACACAGCTACACTGAAAGCTCAAGGAACACTGCAGACGTGGGAGAGGAAAGATTCTGAGAGTCGGAGCATCAGTCACTTTCCTGTGAGATTGTGTTTCCTCGTAATATCGGCTCAATTTGAGGTGACAATAACAAGAAGTGGACAATGAACGTGCCAAACAGTACAGGGGAAAACCCAGGAAGTCTCAACCCTACACAGAAAACAAGGGTCAACTGAGGAAAGGTGGGGATGGGAGAGGAGGGCCTCTCCAGAGAAGAGCACACCAACTGGTCTAGTGACAAACAGTCATCCCTGAAAACATAATACAAGTTACATTATATGGATGCAACGGGTTATATTTGGGAATATATATGTATATGTGCATACACTAAAAATTTATGACAAAAGAGCCCGTACATTTGGAGGTGAGTGGGGAGGGGCATATGGGATGGTATGGAGAGAGGAAAGGTAAGGAAGAAATGTTGTGATTAAACTATAGCTTCAAAACAAACAAAAAAACAGTGTGCCACCAAGCCCAGCAAAAAGGCTTTTAAAATAAGAGGAAATGTGTGGCTGTGATGGAAAAGCTTTGTTCTAGAACAAAGGAAACAAATTCTAATTTCATACCAAATTCAGCAAATACTCACAGTGAAGTACAAGTCAGTATAAGTATTTGATCGTGCATTGAACATGTAACTTGAACAGTCGAGACTGCTAATAGAGTACTAAAATGAGGAATGGCAGGGATTAATGAAAATGGTAGCAAATATTACTAGATTTGGAGAGATAAAATTACAACACTGTAAAGCTAAAGAAGTAAAAAGAGAAACGGGAATTAATTAAAAAGAGAAGCTTCCTTTTGCAGTAGATGGGAATTAACACACAGGCGGCAACTGGACAAGGTTCAGAACTAGAGACTTGGTCCTAAAAGGGATATCTCCATCAAACCCCCTCAAGGATCAGGGAACCATGGGGAGAGGAAACATTGTATGATCCAGAGGGGATGACTATCACCAAAGAAACACTGTCTTCCAGACACCCCAAAACTCCCCACATGTGAACTCAGAGACTGTGGCAGCATATACAGGACCCACACAGGTTCAAACCAGACAGGGAATCAATGCTGAGACCGGGGAATGGACACAAATTCCAAAGTTCTCACCCTTAACCAAGAATCAATCTCCAATCCAATCCATTCACAAAGGAGAAATTAGTTTTCTCGAATGGAGTCTGATGGGGATAGTAGCCACACTCCCACGACCAGCAGCAGAGGCCATCTCAGAATGAACTCACTGGTATTTTTGTAGCTCTTTTGTCTCACTTCACTTTGTTTGGGCTTTTTTTTTGTCTTATGGCTCTTATCTTTTTTGTCTTATGCCTATATATTATGGTTCACAGTTTTGTGTTTTTATAAGTTCTTGTCTCTGTGCATGTATGTTTCTTGTGCTTTTTATTTTTATTTTTTAAATTCTGGCTTATTTCATTAGCCTGTTTTCTAAAGAGACAGAGAAAGAAGGGCATGTGGTTGGGAAAATAGGGAGGACCTGGGAGAAGTTGAGGGAGGGGAAATGCGATCAGAATATATTGTATGAAAAACACTATTTTCAACTTAAAAAAAGAATAGCAATTACTAGGATGTATAGAATTTTAAAATTACAACACTTGTAAAGCTTAGCCCAAACTCTGCTTTGGATTTAAAATGTAGTAAATATATTATTCTGTTATTTCCAGACTAAAAACAATTTTTTAGAAATTGATTTCTAGACTCAAAAGTTTTCATAGAAATCAAGGATTTGGTCATTTATTATAGGCCATAAAAGAGTCAAGGGCTGTACTGCTGGCTATTGTTCCTAGTTCACAGGATAGATGACGGATTTTAAATACAAACAGATTAATGAAAATAGAGTACATTTACTGGTACATTAATCTTAATTTCTTAGAAATTATATTTATCAATCCATGAAATTACTAATACCCTTCATTAATCTGTTTAATTTAGCTAAACATCAAGTAGTATTTATCATTAGTAAATGGGAATCTATTCTGATGTAAGAAAGATCACATAATCGTCTAATGGAATGTGATAGTCACCAACTGAACAGGACCAGCCTTGGCTACAAGGTGAGACCCTGTCGTGGGCCAGGTTGGGTGGCGGGGGAGGGCAAGACCCAGAAACCAGCAAGAAAATGACTACAGTCACAAGATGAAGACCTGCTGTTACTGGGATGGGGATCTCAGAACACGAAAGAAATCTGCCTCCTCCCCTGTGCACTGGTCGGATGGATAGGGGGTTCATTACCAAGACACAAACAATGGACTAAACGTTCCTTATGTTCAGTAGTAAGACTGTGAGGTCCAATGGAATATAATCCAGTGCAGTTCAGCGACACTGGTGATGCTGTTACTGTGGGCTATTGATCATTGTTACCTGGCTGGTCTGGAGGTGAGCAGCACTGTTTATAGTGACATTTACATACATTGTTCTGCTAGGTATTATTTTTCTACTTTAATTCTTGCAACAATCTTCATGTTTATAATTGAGGAAAATTATAGAATTATATCACATTTTCAAATGGATTTAAGAACATATTCTAGAATAGCCACTCCTATGCTACAAAAAGTGTCCCCATAATCAGGCTCACACCTATTTCCAGTCCTGCCTTTGCTTGTATCAGTCTGTGACAACAGCACTGACGGACTGGCAGAAAGTCTGGAAAAATAGAAAATCTTAGCATCCACTTCCTTAGTCCTCAGAAAAATGACCGCATAGCTTGAGCTTTCTTTTTGTTTTCCTTTTTATTATTATGGCTGAGTCAAGCACACTTGGAAAAACATGTATCATATATATTCTCTATTCTCCTTAAAAAACGTGAAGTTATTGCATCTCTCTTGGTTTCACTGCTAATCAATATGCTTTTATTAATATGCAATAATTCAGATACATTTTAGATTAAATGAGATCTATGAATTATTCTGAAAACTGAACTACAATTTATAACACAATTTCTATGGAAAATGTGTTGAATTTAAATAAGCTGCTTACATAGAACTTTTAGAATTCAACTAATTTGTGGGTTAGGAACTTGTCATATTATTAAAACATATTGAAGCATTAAGTCTTCCAGAGTGAAATCCAAAGCAAGAAGAAGTAGAATGCTGGCACAGCAATACTGGGTGCATTTCAGTGCTTGCCTTGTATTGTGGAGCTCAGATCGTGCCCTTCACACAGCTATTTTACACCGACTCCTGAGAGCTATATCAATGACACACCAGAGGTCAGCTTCCGCAGCTTTAACTTTTATCTCTATGACCAAAACGATCAGGATCACTCCCATAACTCCAGGTATTCAGTGGGCTTGTCATGCACTTTGTTTGGAACGCTTTACTGAGGTGTTCTTACACTTCTGTCACACACAGTTCTGTGTCTTCTCTGAATATTGTCCTTATTAGCCTATCTTCTTTAGTACTATGTGACTTTCTGTGTCATGGTTGATCTATAAAATAGGGCTAATAAGAAAAAAAACTTAACCATGGGAGTCTCCTAAAGTGCTAATAATGTCAAGTACTTGGTAAATATTACATGTGTTAGCTTTGCATTATTTTTTGTGTCAGTGCTCAACATAGGGTGGGAGAATACAAGACCCTCAAGGGACAGACTTTGATCGTGTAGAATAAGATCATGGTTAAGACACAGCAGTTCCGTGGCTGAAGGGAAGAAGCAGACAAGATATCTAATGCTACCAAGGTCAGAGCATCCTTGGCGGCTTTTACTGCAGACACATTTCTTGCCTGGAAACTGCTAATGACGTAAGGATCAAAACACTGAGGAGGGGCAGGCAACGAGAGAAGCTTGACAGATGTGATGAGGGCTGTGCACTCTGAATCACGGTACTGCCTTCTGAGTATGGGGTGGGCTCCTTCTTATCTTAGGACATAGAGCAGAGCACTCATGAACCCCGAGCCCTGGGTGAATGGATAGCATACTATAGTGATGTGATGTTTGCTTCATTTGCTTTTTAAAAATAAATCCCAATGTCATCTTGATTTGGTTAAATTCTAGTTCAATCACAAAACACACATCCAAATTATTAGTTTCCTCATTCCCAGATATGTTCCTGTTACTGAAGTCCCTTAGAAGAGAGATGTTATAGGTAGATAGTGGCTATAGCATCTACATAGGTAGACAGTAACCACCACCAAATCATGAAGAATCTGTATCCAATAAAGAGGACAGAGATAGAAGGAGTAGCAAAGTTTCCTATAAAGAAAGCATTCAAGACCAAATGGCTACACTGCTGAGCTTTATTTGATAAAGCTGCTGTTTGAAAGCGAACTGTCTTCCATAGGCTGCTGTGTTAGAACACTTGGTCTCCAGCTGGCAGCTGTGGGAAATGGAAGAGGCCAGTGCTTAGAGGAAATGAGTCACTGGTGGTGGGCACCGGTGTTTGACTTCCCTTGTTTCCACGCTGCAGCCACAGTGACAAGCTGCCTCACTCCGTTATGTGCCTTCCCATCATGACAGGCTGTGTTCTTCGAAACTAAGACGGGATAAGCATCTCCTCCCTTAGGTTGCTTTCCATTAGACATTTGATCATAGCACAAGAAAATAATAAAATGTACTAATCTTTCTAAACTCTTTCCAAAAACTTAAGAGTAAACTTGCAACCCATTTGGCAATGCTGCAAGCATTACCCTGGTACTAATGCTACAAAGACAATACAAGAACAGAAAATTATAGGTTGATAATGGTGCTGAAATGGATGTAAAACCCTCAACACATTCATCACATAATCATAACCATCAGTATGGTCAACTGGGATTTAGTTCTGTGATTTGTGGATGGCCAACATATGCAAATCAAGAGATAAAATATATGAGAACGAAGAACAGAAACGACAATCATTTCCCTAAGAGAAGAGAAAGCACTGGACAAAATTTAAGATACTCTCACGATAAAACTCTTTGACAAATTAGTTATCTAAGGAATGCACATTA
Organism: Ellobius talpinus; assembly: GCA_001685095.1. Classification (NCBI taxonomy): domain Eukaryota; kingdom Metazoa; phylum Chordata; class Mammalia; order Rodentia; family Cricetidae; genus Ellobius; species Ellobius talpinus. Next base: position 39,244 of record LOJH01001626.1, read on the forward strand.
ACCCAGAAAAAGTTGCATTCTCAGTCTGCTTTCTGTTACTGTAACCGAATATTAAAAATATATTGGTAAACTGTCACTTGCTGCTTGAGCTCACTGTGAAGCTGGCTCTCTAATTGGGATCAGCTCAAACCTCTTGTCAGGGGATGTGCTGTCCCTAACTGTCAGAGAGAAAACAGCAAACAGTCCAAGAGGTACAGCATCACCCCTCTGAAGGAGAATGACTTCCAACAGAAGCGACGACTGTCTACTCCATGGTCCAAATGCACCTACAGTGGGAAAGAGAAGCTGGAAGTTCAGCCATGACAAGATCATCCATGGAGAGAATTTAAGGAGGGACCTCCAGCTGGCAGCCCAACTTCCCAGTCAGTTTCTTTCACATGTCCCTACAGTGGATGCTGCTGCCTTCAGCTGTGACTCTTTTACTTGAAATCCTCATTTGGTGGACACTGCTCTGCAGAGAACTCTAGCAGGAACTACAGCTGGCTGCCTTAAAGGGGCTTCACCAGTCAGTTTATCCTGGCTCTCTCTCCTCTCCTCCCTTTCCCTCCCCTCCCCTCCCCACGTACTTTGGCTGATCACATACTTAACTATGCTTTCAGTGTCATAGTCAGTAAGTGACCGTCAAGGCCAAGGGCTTTCCTCCCTGTTTTATTCTAGGTCTAGCATGTAAGTCTTTAATTCACTTTGAGTTGATTTTGTGTATGGTGTTGGGTGGAGGTCTAATTTCATTATCTTAAGGGGATATACAGTTTTCCAGCACCGGTTATTGAAGGGACCATCCTTTCCCTATCACACCCTATCACAACATGCTGGTATTTTTGCTGAAATAGACAGGTTTGTCACTGGGTGTTCTGGTCTGCTCCACTGGCTTTTCTATCTGTTTTGAGGAGTATACTTTACATTTTCAAACCAAGTAGCAAACTGCTTGTTCTTATTCTTTTTGCTAAAAATGGTGGTGGTTACTTAAGTCTTTTATGGTATCATATGAATTTTAGAATTTTTTCTTTATTATTGGGACTTCATTCTCAGGATTACTTAAGATAATGTGGGCACTTTAACAATGTTAGTTTTTCTTTCTTTTCTTTTTTCTTTTTTTGGGGTTCGAGACAGGGGTTCTCTGTGTAATAACCCTGACTTTTCTGGAACTAGTTCTTGTAAAGCAGACTGGCCTAGAACTCACAAAGATCTGGTGTGGGAGGTCCTTCTGTCTATGTGTTATTCTTATTGGTTAATGAATAAAGAAACTGGCTTGGCCTGTTGATAGGGCAGAACTTAGGTNATTAATAGAAATGGGTTAAATTAAAATGTAAGAGTTAGCCAATAAAAAGCTAGAACTAATGGGCTAAGCAGTTTTTGTGTGATTATTTTGGTTCTGGGCAGCCGGGACAAACAAGTGGCCTCCTTCTCACTATAGAGAGCTGCCTGCCTCTGCCTCCCAAGTGCTCGGATTAAAGGAGTGCACCACCACTGCCCAGCTAAATGTTAGGTTTCTAATGGCTACCATACCATTTATAGCCATATACCACAAAATGACACTTGAGTCAACAACAGGCCATGTATATGATGGTAGCTATTACAGACAACTAACAAAGGTCACTGGCACTGAAGTAGGGAGTGAAAATAAACCACTCACATCACAGCACAATGATACACCCTAATATAAATCTATCACAAATTATAAACTGTTTCAGGAAGTCAGATAAGGATTATGGCAGACCTTATTGTTTGTTTTTTGAGACAGGGTTTCTGTGTGTAGCCTTGGCTGTCCTGAAACTCACTCTGTAGACCAGGCTGGCCTTGAATTCTCAGATCTACCTGCCTTTGCCTCAGGATTAAAGGTGTACATCATCACTGCCAGGCTATGGCAGACTTTTTGATGTTTATATGAACTATTTCAATTTTGTGCTATTTTTATAATTAGAATGAGTAATAAATTAGGTTAAGTTAATAAATAAAATGAGATAGTGGTTTTCAAAGAACAAACACAAGTAACAATTATTTGAAGAAATTACCATCTAAAATTATGGTTGTAAAAAGATGCAGGTGTGAACCACTGGAATCCACAATAAGTCATCATATACACGTGGTTAAAATCCAGGGAAGGATGATTCACTGCAAATCACACACCACTGCCAAAGCTCAAACCATCATGTACACCACATGAGCTATCACTGAGCTTAATCTGTGCTGAGCGTGATACACCCAATGAGTCAACTTCAGCTAACCTGAGAGCCCACCCAGCTACTTCTCCATGACAGAGGCATCTATAAGAGTTACAGCTCAGTTCACTTCCCTGATTTGGTGGGAGGCTTAGTGGGAGTCAGTCAGAGCTGAGCTCAACAAGAAACTGGAAAAACAGAGTTGGGTAACTAGCGATGTTAACAAGAAGGCCCTGTGTTTCACACTGGAAAAGCTTGGAAGGGAGGAATATTTCAAATTACATAATACTGAGAATTTGTACTATAGGAAGACAGACCAAAAACAGAGAAAATCTCATGAAATTAAACAGGGGTGCTATGCTGCTTCATGGGACACATCTGCTTACCTGGGAATATAGTAGCAGATCCAACTGTCACACTTATTAATTGCTGGACAAAGTTAATATGGTTATAAAAGCTAATAAAATTGCAAAAATATTCACCAGGGCTAATTAAAACAAGCTACAGCACTTGTTTATATGTCTGAGTTCAGATTTTACAAAATATACTAATATAATTGAGAAGAACCAGAGGGAAGTAAACACTTTGATATGTAATTAGGGCCTACATCTACATAGAAGAACCACAAGCTTAATATAGACTGCAAGGCTATACACGGAGAGTAGCCACACCGTGGTTCAAAGACATAGAACACAGAACCCTTTAACAAAATCTGTGACGCACTCAATGTACATCTTCAGAAAACTCTGATTTGCCCTTAAATGTTTTATAGTAGTGCAGCAACAACAACCAAGATGATTTCCACATAGCAGCAGCCTTATGTATTTTTAATACCCATTAACCCCAAATACAATCATTTACTATATTATCTTTGAGAGCAGTTTAAAATCAGAGCAACACTGAGCAGGAGGTACATCAGAGATGCAGCCCCCCAGTTCCACTTATGCAGAACACTCTCCACCATCAATGTCTCTTCCTGGAGTAGCACATTTATACAAATGATGAGTTGGCACATCGTTCACCACCATGGAAGGTTCCTGTGTGCTGGTGTACATCCTATGGGTTTAGATAAGCTTATAATTACCTGCAGTTGGTGTTTTGTTTTATTCTTTGTCTTTTCCCCTCCCCCAGCTCTCAAATAAATACACAGAAGCTTATTCTTTCTTATGAATGCCCAGCCTTAGCTTGGCATGTTTCTAGCCAGCTTTTCTTAAATTATCCCATCTACCTTATGCCTCTGGGACTTTATCTTTCTCTATTCTATATATACCTTTCTTTACTTCTTATTCTGTGGCTTGCTGTGGCTGGCTCCTAGTGTTCTTTCTCCTTCTTTTATTATTCCTTGATATTCTGTTCCCAGATTTCTCCTCCTATTTTTCCTCTCTGCCTGGCAGCCCTGCCTATCCTTCTTACCTAGCCGTTCAGCTCTTTACTAGGCCAGTCAGGTGTTTTAGACAGGCAAAGGAACACAGCTTCACAACGGTTTTTAACAAATGCAACATAAAAGAATGCAACATACCTTTGTATCATTAAATAAATATTCCGCAGCATAAATGAATGTAACACATAGTCAACTAATATTCCACAGCAATTATCAGTCTCATTATACTGTCAGAGAATGCTTCACCAAGAATCCATGTTCCTATTTATCCTTCCTCTGTCCACAAGAGTTGGTAACCACCCATCTTTCCACTATTTTCCCAGTTTTGCCTTTCCTAATATGTCATAGAGAGGTATATACTATGCAGCCTTTTTCTACTTAGCGATGCATTTTTAAGTTCCACCACCATAGCTTTTTCAGAGTTGGATAGCTCATCTCTTTTTGACACTGAATTATATTCCATCGTCTTAAAGCAGAATACATCAACAAACATTTATTAGTAAGATCATTGTCAACCTATCTTTATTTTTGACTAGTCTCATGATTCAACACACAGCACACAGTGATACAGAAAGACTTTCTGTATGCAGTCCTGTGTACTGGGTTTTATCTCTGCAGACACACACCTGGCAGAACTATCCTGAGTTGCTGTGGGATAATGCTCTTGTACACTGCAAAGATTTGTCACTAGTATTGATTTAATAAAGTGTTGATTGGCCAGTAGCCAGCCAAGAAGTATAGATGGGTGACCAGGCTAGAAGAATTCTGGGAAGAGGAAAGACAGAGATGTTGTCGCCAGTCAGATGCAGAGGAAGCAAGATGAGAATGCCTTACTAAGGTACCAAATCACATGGCTAAACATAGATAAGAATTATGGGTTAATTTCAGTGGTAAGAGCTAGTTCGTAATAAGTCTGAGTAATAGGTCAAACAGTTTATAATTAATAAAAGCCTCTGTTGTTTATTTGGGACTGAACAACTGCAGGACCATGTGGGACAGAAACTTCTATCTACAATAAGTTTATCATTCCACAGATCACTGTTATACACAAAAAAGTCAATAGGAATGTGCTTCTTTGTCTCTCTCTCTCTCTCTCTCACACACACACACACACCTCTTGCTTTTCCACTAATAGGTTACTTTTAACACTGTTTTGTGTTTCTGTTTCATAACAGTATATGATAGAAATTTGCTTGTATTAACACAAAAGTTTATCTTTATTATTTTTGCAGTAGCATCTATTGTGTATAAGTATCATAACTTACGCAACTGGCCATCTATGAATGAGTACATAGACATAAGGAAACTTGAAATTATAGTCATGGAGTCATTTGTGTAAGAAGAACCAACAAATTTCAAATAAAAGCTCAATGATAGTTTTGTGGTTAAAACAGTTCTATCAAAACTGTGTGAGGAACTGTGAAGATGGTTCAGCGAGTAAACACTTGTGCAAACATGAGGGCTTGAGTTTGAATTCCCAGCACCCACATAATAGTTGAGTCTGGCAGGTGTGTCTGTAGCCTCAGCTTTGCAAGGTGGATCCCAGGAGTTACTGGCTAGCTAACCTCGCCTAAACAGCCAGCTTCAGGCTTAATGAGACCTGCTGAAAAGAATAAGGTGGAATGCAGTAGAGGACACGTAATGTCCTCTACTGGCATGCACATACAAGGTCATGATTGTGTGCCTGACCCCTACATGTGCACACACATGCCTGTACTCATGCCATACACATACACACATACAAAATAAGTTTGTTCAGAATTTTTAATTGTAGTTTTGAGTCCAAATACAGAAATATATTTCTTTACAAGACTCCGGTCCATTAGTGCCAAAGATATTTGGCATGGCTGGATATTTAATGAGCTATCTGAACAATTTTGTCCATATGTTTCACTCAAATGCCATGTTAAGCATACATGGTTTACCATGGATTCCCATGAATTTTTATTTTGCTCTATAGCATGTAAAATCATTATTGAGAAGCAAAAATAAACAATTAAATGGTTTTTAAAATCTTCCCTGTTCTCTAGGAAGCTAAGTGAATACAGGTCTGGAAAAAATATATTACCAAGTAAAAACATCACTTTTCTTTTTACTGGAAGATAATTTTAGTGTCTGTTCATGGATATATAAAGATTTACACCTACAAGAAATGCTCATTCACTCTGTTGGATAAAATAAATCTGCTTATAATTCATAGGTCAATGCTTTCTGCAACTAAAAGAATCACACAGTCCAGTCTGCCAAGTTTCAAATCTGGCACTGTTTTGTTCCAGTGTTGGTTTATAGAATGTGTTAAACAATATCTCTGCCCTCAGACTTTCCAAAAAGAGTGAAGAATTTAATGAACACTGGGAATCTTTGCATATTAAAATTCATGAAAACAGTAAGACAGGTTAAAAACACCCACAAAATGCCAAGCAGATATCTGCACTTCGACTAGTAAAACTCCAACTCCTGTATGAAATATCCAAAGCAATGCTTTGAACTACCTCAGAGTAAAGAGAGAAAAGTGAAGTGGATACTGAGATCATTTAATGATTGTTTCTCACGTCAGGAAGTTAGTATATTACCAATTCTTTACATAAAAGAATTTAAATCTTTACATATCCACTTAGCTGCAACTTTTCTAAAATAAAATATTACTTTAAATTACACTTTTTAGTCTTTTTACTTCTTAACTTTAAACTATATCTTTTTACTAAAATGTTAATTTTTATCAGTAATCTATGCTTCAGACAGAATTTTGATAGTTAAGCTGTAATTTCAGCTATGCACTATAATATTAGAGCAAAATTATTGAACATTCAATATTCCCTGAAGAATTCAAATTGAAAGCCCATCAGAGAGTTCAGCTGCTGCTTTAAAACATACTTTGGATCTTATCTGTCATTTGGATGAGACATAAAAGTGATAACAGTTGCCTCTACTAACTATAGAATACCAAGTTTCATCATCAGCTATAACCTTTTCCATATATAATATTCTATGGTTATTTATTTTACTGCAGTCCTCCCCAAATATATGGATTTTAATAAGAGTTTAATATTTGTTCATAAAGAATACATCCGGGGATCTTAAAACCTAAGAATGTCTACACAGTCACAATGATAATGAATATTTGAGGGATACTGAACTATGTGCTGAGGGTACAGAATGAGCATGACAGTGTCTCACATTCAAGGACCTAAAAGATTCATGAATAAGAATGTATAAAAACAAAGAGGAAAATAACAATCAATCAAAATGCAGAGCTGTGGAGCCCAGTTCCAGTGGATACATCACAAAAACTGCTTGCACCTAAGGCTCGGGGAACATTGTGGGAGACAGGGCAGAAAGACTGTAAGACTTAGAGAGAGGATCAGAAAGTTTGCTGTGAGATTGTCTCCTACGATGGCCAGACACTACACCCAACAAGTCTCAACAGCATGACTGCCTAAACAAGAACAACAGACATGCCAAAGTGAACGGAGAAAGACACGAGGCTTCAAACCAACACAAAAAACTAGAGGCAAGGAATGTTGACTGTGGCAGATACACTCTTCCCTAGGGAAGAACACACCAATTGGTTATTCAGTACGAAGCAGTCGGTCCCTGAAAATATACACATAACATTATACAGACTGAGCAGGTTATATGTAGGAAGATATATATGTATATACATGTACATATATGCATGTAATAACTGAAAAAAGAGGCCTTACATGTGAAAGAGAGCAACGGAAATATATAGGAGCATTTAGAAAAGGGAAGGGGGAAAATGAAGTAATTTTAATTTCAATAAAATAAAAGAAAAAGAAAATGAGTTCATGGGAGAATGCTCAAGCTCCCTGGAATTGCCATAGCAAAGAACTAATAATGGGCAGCTCACACGACTAAAAGCCATTGTTTCCATTCTGGAGGACACAGGTATCAGGTATAGAATCAAGGCACAGACTGAGCCACGCTCACTCTGATGGGGCTAACGGAGAATGACACCCCCCATTTTAATGGCTGCAACCTTTCTTTATGCTGCTTGGCTTGTGGATGCATTGCTTCAAACTCTGTTTCCGTTCTCACATTGGCCTTCTTCCCTGTGCATACATCTATGCATTCCTTCCCCTTTTGAGAAAGACACCAGCCACTGGATGAGGACCATCTTAATTATGCCTAAAAAGGGCCCTGTTTCCAAATAAAGCCATCCTCTGAGGTTTTCCTTTAGAAATAAATTTGTGGAGAACTTGATCCAACTCACTCCACTGGCTGTGCAGGAGGGGAAAGGCAGAGAAGTTTATCAGACTGAGTGAACTTAACCCGAAAGTCCCAGGACATAGCATTCGGAGAAGTTACTCCAGTATCCAGCTAGGAGTTTATAAGTCATCATTTAAACAAGACTCTCAAATGATTTAATACCCTCGAGCTTCCAAAGCATCATCACACTACCATTTACATGAAAATCTCCTCCAAGCTTACCTGCCAGGAATTAAAAACAGTAAGGCAGGGGTGAATGTTCAGTCCATTCCTACTTACCCGGATACCCAACAAGCATCAGGACAAACCTAGTTTTCTCTTTCATAAAATATGTACGAGATGTTGTAGTTTTTACTAGGTACATTTATTTGTCTTTGCCAGAAGTAACAGAAACACAGTCATGATCACATGATCATTAAAACAAAGACCACCATTTTATCAC
>LOJH01001627.1:8384-21530 GCA_001685095.1 Ellobius talpinus
CAAGCAGTGATTTAATTAATACAGTTTCTGTGTGGTTATTTTGGTTCTGAGCAGCTGGAACAAACAAGCAGCCTCCTACTATAGAAACTGACCAATGTTTGTCCCTCTTTTTCCTTGCAGGATCTAGAGAAGGAAGTAGCAGGATAATAAGAAGAAAATGGGTTACCCAGTATCCCCGAGTGTAGAGGTCTATTGATGTAAGCGGGGTTGGGAGGCACAGGCCACATGAGACTAGTAATATACTGAAACTTCTGAGGCTGAAAGAAAATGAGAAAGACTACCAGGCCAAAGAATGAAAGAGTTTGACCTAAATGGCCCATCTGGTGATCCTTTATGAATAGGAGGTTAAGAGAAAAGACTAGGCTGGACCTTCCCATGGATGTTGAAGGAAGGAAAACTTATGTCCCTGACATCCATGGTGCTCCAACCACAGATACTGGGGCACTTTCTCCCTTATTGAAAATGGGTTCAGGAATAGAGGTGGGACTATACAACCAGCTTGATGAACTCCTTTTCATGCCCATAGGAAGCAAGAAGAGGACCTAAACAAGCACACAAACACCCTAAATACAGCATCAGGGTAAATGGGATAGGAGTGATTGGAAGCCCTTCCTGAACCACACGTAGTCCTGAACCCTGGTAGAATTACCATGCCTCGAAACACCTCTCAAGAGAAACCTTGTCTCCTTCAATGATGTTAAGGAAGACAAGAAAGAAAAAAAGAAAAGAAAAAGAGATAGTTTAAAAGACATCCTTCCACTTCGCAGGCCTTGCACCCCAAGTCTCGGCATCTCCAAGAGCCTGCCCCTCTTTAAGGCTCATGCATCTTTTCCTTTGACTTCTTGCCCAGAATAGACATGTACTCCTCTTGGCTGGTCCTCCCCTGGCTACTCGTGGAATACTTGGTTCCTAAACCAAACTTAGCAAATATTATACCAGCAAAGAGGCATCTGAACTCTGATTCCATTAATAAGCAATGCACACAATATGTGCCCAAAGAATACTTGCTGAGTGAACAGTCAAGGACCCTGTTTTGCCCACAGGAATGACAGCACAAAAGCTGCTAGTGCCCCAGGAGAGATCTGGCATGGGTGAGCTTTGCACAGCAGACTTGACCTTCTGCTGAGGTGCCTTAGCCACTATCTCCTGAACTCATCATCTTTCAGGAGTGGAGGGCAGTCGCCCGCTAGAAGGATACATGCTTTATCCTCAGAAGAATGTGCTGTGACTCTGCCTCACCTCTCCATCCTTCCAATTCAGTACACCCAAAGCTCAAACTTCCAGCTCTTCATATCTTCACTTTCACACAAAGCTCTGTGCTGTGAGTCCCTCTGAAACTCTCCTCTCCACACTGCCCTTTTGTCAAACATCTGGAATTTCCCCCATGGCCTATGAAGTCATCCTCAAGCCTCTGATAGCAGGGATCCTGTTATCCTGTGGAAAGTCATCCTCTATCATCACTGCAGAGAGGTGACCACATGCCCAGCCCAGCTGTCATGTAAAGCAACCTAGTGGATGATCCTCGGTCCTGAGACTGTCCTAGAGAGTTCTTGTGAGACCCAAAATGGAATGGATCATCTCAAGTTGCCAAGTCACTCATGGAGAGAGTGTGAAAACAATAACGGAGCTGTGGCGTGGAAGTGGTTAAGTACTGGCAACACCAATCACAGTCAGAGTGGCCCTCCAAACCTAGACTTTTTATCACACAACCCTGCAAACTGTTTTCGCCAGGGCTGAGTCAGATTTCTGTCATTTGCACCTGGTACAATCTAACTTAACTTCCTCACAAGGCCCATGGGCGCACAGCCCACAGTACCCATTCAATAAATATTCGATAAAACCCAGCAATCTTGTGGCCTCCTATTGAAACCTGGCCTCTAAAGTGCAGCTTAACACCAGCCCATGACCCTGCTCGGTCCCAATTTCTCATCACTCTGGTTTCTCAGGAGCTACTGTGAGGAGAAGCTTATTGTCTTCCAGTTTTCCCAATTGCTTCTGATTAAAGCAATATTAAACAGCAATAGCTGTCTTATCGTTTTATGGCAATGCCCATGATCACATAAATAAGCATTTTATATCCAATTAACATTTTATATCTATTCAATCTTAAAACAATCTAGCATTTTTATTAATCAAATAAAATAGCATTTAATAGATATGGTTGTTTTAGTCTCTGGAATTAGCTGCATATAAAGTAGCACTATATCAAATTATGCAATATATCACCCCACAAAAAAAACAATGGGTGCTCAGCAGGGGTTTTAGCAACTCAGTGCCGTATTTACCTAAATGACTTAAAGCCAGCAGCTTCCAAAAGCCTACCATTTACATAATACTTTCATAATCTCTGCTATGGCAATGTACCACCTGTACCATTGTTTACTTAAGACGTTTGTTTAAACAGACCTATTTTGTTCACTTAAGTGATTTTATTTTAAAGGAAAACTGTGTATCATGAGTTTGATGTGCTAGCTATTCTATAAAGTATATTAAAATAAAAATGTGATTATCAGCATGAAAGTGGTTGGCCCTATACTGCTCTAAAGCCATTGTGCATACCAACAACAGAATATGTTGGGGAAATGGTGTTACTTAAGCGATCATGATCATGGGCCCCTCATTTGGCATTTTTTTAACCTACCTGTGACACACTGCATCTTCTGTTTTTATTCTAACATCCCCACCTTGGTTCTGTCTGTAGTGAGTCTATGACACCTCTTTTAGCAATGACTATTGATACACCAAAAACTTGGAAGTAAAACCAGAATTTTTTACATGTTGGGTGGGCCCTTTGACCTTGCAGGACAATTGCATTTTAATCAAAAGATGCATTTCTGAAAGAATCAAACAACTTAAAGCAGATATATCAGGCCTCTGGGGTAAATAAGAAGGGTGAAACACAGAAACATCAGAAACTGCAAGCTATTTTGCATATTTGCTTTGACAGCTGCTTTTTATTTTATCAGCATTGGCCTTAATAGCCCAAGGAGTCCTCCAGCCCACATTTGCATGCAAGGGATCATGACAGGTAGCTGGCCTTCTTTGTGGTTATTATCAGCTTTACCTTCTGGACCAAACTTATTGGCATTTGGTGTTCAATATTTAATACTAGCACTGCTCCTTAGTGAACATTTAGATGGCACTGTTACGGGGTATAAAAAATATTTCCAATTATAATAATAGTAATATTAAAATAACAACACAAAGGTTACCAAAGTTGACTTGCTTGCAAGCAACACAGGGCTTCTCTGGATGTGGACACTGACTGCTCTTTCTGTTGTCAGTTCAAGGCTAAGTACAGCTCCTAGTTCAGTTCTTCAGCTTTAAAATCATATAAGTTTATTAAGAAAGATAACGGATCATATTATTTCCAATTTTCTGCACGAAGTGACACTTTCAGAACCTTCACATCACACCTTTTGAATCTACTAATTCAATTTCACACTGCTTACATTGTTGCTAGCAAGGGTCTTTCAGAAAGGAGTCAATTTAGAAGCTCCATGGACTGACAGGATGGGGAAGAGAGGCCTCCCATGGTACTCTGAAGGCAGATTTACCAAGTACAGAAATGAAGAGGGATTTTGTGCCTTGTTAGCACTCCAGATGCAGTTAGGGAAAGCACAGAGCTGATTGTCACATTCCCCTTTTAGACATAAAGAATTGGAGAGTGCCCAACTCTTCAGGGACAGAAGTGAGACATCACTTAAGGTAAAGGAAGTTAGGCTAATGTGTCCTTAGCATACTCAGAGGTAAGGAGAATCAGAGAGCAAGGCGAACCATATGGGGGTAATGGGTTTAAGCTTTGTAGGGACAGTGGGTTCTCCATCAATGGGAGAAGAAAATCACACAGGGGTGAATGGAAGTCAGGAAGGCAGGCAGACCAGACCACAGCTGTCCACAAGTATCAGACCTGATGTAGGAGGTTATTCTGTTCATGGCTTGCTTTCATTGGTTAATGAATAAAGAAACTAATTTGGGCCTGATAGGACAGAACTTAGGTAGGCAGAGAAGATAGAACTGAATGCTGGGAAGAAGGGCAGAGTCAGAGAGATGCCATGGATCCTCTGCCTGATCTTGCCGGTAAGCCACAGTCACGTGACGATACACAGATTAATAGAAATGGGTTAAATTAAGATGTAAGAATTAGCCAATAAGAAACTAGAGACCAGAGTGAGCAAAGGAGGAAAGAAAGCTTTGGCCTGGGAATAGGCACCCCACTCCTGCCATGCAGGAAAAGAGCCCTGGGTAGACAGATACAAAGGTGTGTGTGAGGCCTGACCTGAGGCAAAGAGGGGGACCCTCCCATAGGCATTACAGCAGCAGAACAAGAAGCCCAGAGAATCATGGCCCCACCTATAACCATGCTTCACCTGCAGCACCTGGCTCTCAGCCTCTCTTATCTGCTGCTAAAAAGACTGACTGAACAATACAAATCAGAGCACAAAGCAGGCAAGAAGGGCTGCCCTGGCAGAGAGAGCTTTCCATGGCCCTGCCTGATGAGGTGACAGTGAAGTTAACCTTCCAACCATACTGCACATGTGAGATCTGTCATTTTCTTACTGTGAGCATCAAAGTCTGACTTGACCATTTTCATGTAAATGCTTCCAAACTGAGGCAGGCCTGAAGCAGTCCCAGAAGACACATATTTGCACCATCATCATTTAACCCTCTAATATTCAAGCCACATCAAGCTCTCTGGCGTCCCTGGGTAACTCTCTGCTAGAACATCTCTCCAATCCTCATCACCCTACCACGTATCAAGCTGCGTCTCTGGGAAGCTACCCTGTGCTAACTCTGTAGCCCAGTCTGGTGCCCTCCACAGTGAGCCCATGGCCTGCAGGTGTCTGTTCTCTTCTTTGTCTCCCCTGTGAAGTCTGTACCATTCATATTAGTTCTTATTTATCCTGGGTCTCACCAGAGCAGCTGCACATCCAGAACACAACTTTTGAAAAATACTCATTTGCCAAATAGCTGACATGGCTGATGCTCCATAGATACTGTGGGGTGTGTGGCCACGGGTCAATCATATTTGAAGAGTCTCTTTATATTTGCCCTTACTGGTGTTTAGAAAGTCCAAACAGCTAAAACTTGCCTGACTTTGGAAAATCGTGTGACTTATTTTTCTTTCATTCTTTTTGCTGTTGTTGTTTGCTTGTTTTGTGGTTTTTCGATGCCTGAAATACAAAGGGAGAGTCAGTCTAATTAGGCCTAATAAGGAAAAGGAAGTGTTTGAAACTATAGTTGGCAGGTACACTGAGGACAGTAAGAGCTCCTCCATCAGCTCTGCTGGTCCTTGGGCAAATCCTTACCTTTGGAGAACAGCATTCCCATTAGAGTGCCATTAGAAGCCACTTTTATCATGCTGACTCAACTAGGAAAGTGAAGAACCACCTAGCTTTGGGCTTCTAACACTGAAAAAAAGATTCTGGTCTTTTTGTTTCTAAGAACTCAGGTTGGTCCCTCCTTTCCTCTGAGAACTTTTGTCCCTGTCCCCGCTTTCCACTGTAATTTGGAGGAACAACGGCAGCACACGGGGGATACAAACTTTCCAGAAGGAAATCTAAAGCATCCTACTAACATTACTTCAGTTCCTGCAGCTCATAGTCGGCACTTCCTAGAAGGCTGGTGACAAAACAGTTGTCATCAGAGATGCAAAAGGACACATGCGTCAGCCCCTCAGCAGATCTCAGCAGGGCAATCAAGGCCAGTGGAGACAGCAGACCCACTTGAGTGAAGAAACACCTCTGCCAGCTGCAGTTTCTGTATTTTATTTTCTCATTGGAAAAAAGACTGAGAAAATCTTTAACTCTTTAATTGAATATATCCTTGCCTATAAAATGTAAGAACCAAACCAGAGATATAAGGTGGTGGCTTTTTGAAAGAGATGGTAAGAAAAGTTGGTTACATGAAAACAGGGTAATCAATTTTTGGTGACTTTATTTGCCCTCCACTTTTTGCTGTTATGAATATGAAACGGTTTATATTTTTAATACTTTCCTTCCCGTTCTAATATTATTTCCTCATGGTAAGTTCTCATGGCTTCACTTAACAGATGTAGGAGAGGAATATGTGGAAATCATTGTCTGCATCCTTCCAAAGGACACTGCCACCAGCAGTTTGGGAGGGCCAAGAACCAGGAGGATCATCACTTATTGTCCTTCCAAACTACACAAGCAAAAAAAGGGGAAAGAAGTTTGCCTTCCAGTTTGAATTAATTGGATTTTCAAAACCACCTGACTTTGCAGTAGTCAGCAGAACTACATCACTAGGGGTGATTTTCTTCTTAGGATTAAGATGCCAAGGGGAACATTTTTAAATGGCATCAAGCTACATAGTGAGTGTTATGATCATACATAAGTCAAGGAGGGTGCGTAAGAGCAGCTGCTGGGCATAAGCAAGTTTACTTTCTGTAGACACCCAGCCTTCATGGCAATGCTGGCTCTTAGGCTTCTTTTCCCACTTTCAAATATGGTATATGAATACCACCCCACAGCCAGCCCCGGGTGTGTAGTGGATCCTCCCACCAGCCCTGGTGCTGGAACAAAGGCAAGCTACAGGAGATACACTACCCTTCCATTCCAGAAAAACACATGTAACCCCCCCCAGCTTTCCGCATGGCTGAGTATCACCAAGCAGTACAGAATGTATAATTTTGCATTATATAAAGGTTTGGGGGGGACCCCACCAAGAGCAACAGGAAAGAACGTAATATGGGCTCTGAGCAGTACTCTGTCCTTGAAGGAGTTAGAAGAGAGGAAAATCCATAGAACCTAGGACTAGACATTAGCACCAGGAGTACTAAGATACACCACAAGATGAGGTGGCAGGGTTGAACAAGCCCCTCTCCCCCCCATGACATGCTAGCCTAGGTCAGGCCTGGAAGTTGAAGGCTGCCTGGAGGAATGCAGATACCCAAAATTCAGAAGGCCTAGTCTGTCTCTTCTATTGAGCAAAGGACTTCAGATTCAAGAGCTAAAGTAGAAAATTAGTAGGCAAATTGAGCACAATGCCTGTCACCACACAAGGCGTGCAGGAAAGGATAGCAGTTATTAGGAATAATCACAGCGATGATTTACAACAGAAGCCTTTGCATGCACATACTCATTTACTTTAAACTTGTCAATGCATCCTGGAACTTGCTCTATAAAATTACAGCTCTATTCTCGGAGACCTAGGCAAACCCTGCAAACATGAACCATCTTCCATCAATAGTATCATAGAAGAAAACACAGCCATCTACCTCCAAGGGAAGGCTGTCTTGAGGTGAGAAATGCTAAGTAGCTTGGAAAGATTTCAAGTGCTGAAGAATGCCAGCAACAGCTACGATCCAGGAACACTGGCACAATACAGCTGAAGTCTACAGTTCCCAATAGGCTATTTCAACTTAAGTTATTAAATGCGGTTTCTTGGGTGCACTGGCCACACTGAAGTAGGCGTTTTACTGAAGCTGCAGTGCTGAACAAGAAGATGCTAGGATCTCTAACATGCCAGGGCAGGCAGCAGCTCAGCTGATTCATCCCAGAGAAGAGTTCCTGCAGCCAGCACCGAGGCTCTTGCCGACGACTGGAATCGACCTGTCCCTTTGGTGAGCGGTCAATAGTACCTGCAACCATTTGAGTCCACTGCCTTCCCAAACATACCCACTAACTTCCTCAGGTCCCCTCTTCCATGTTGAATGTTTCCACAAATGCCATTATCTCAGATATAATAAGCCATTGCTCGGCTGAATAGAGAGAGGGGTCAATTTGTAAGCTGGCATCAATAAGATTTACCCTTGGTCCCATGAGAAGACTCCAGAGTGGATAAAAAGTAAATGTAATGAAGAAAGATCAGTTTGGGAGGTTGAATCAAATTACAGATGATTAAGTAAGAGAATCACTTGATGTATGCCTTTTAGAAGCATTTGACAGTTGGATTTAAATTTCACGTTATGAAAAATGTACAAAGCTAATAGCATACTATTGACTGGGCAAGCCCACACTCAGAATGCAGAACACTGTTAAAACCAAAGCATCAAACACAATACCTAAGACATCGATTTTTAATTATGTTAAAAAACTATATATTAAATTATTACATACCTGGCTGCTCTACAGCAGAATAGTGAAAGAAACATTTTGATTTGCCAGAAAATTTAAATCTACATATATAAATATATGTTCATTTTTTTAAATAAAACATTCTATACATACAATTTTGTATTATACAAAACATTCTATACAATGGTGTCTCAGAAACATGAAATATTTCTTCTATCCCTTACTATAATGGCACATGAGTCTCACAGCAGTTGGTTAAATGGGATTACTTCCAAGTGGACTTGGAAAGAATACATAAACACAGTTATAATGCTGAGCTAAGGGCAAGGCCCTCTTAGGGGTGCTACAGGTATATTTCTTCAGAAAAAACTCACAGCTTAACACTTCTTTCCTAATTAAGATTTCGGTACACACAGATTATGTTCCAAATAAAGAGCATCATCCCCATAATTTTATAAGTATATTTTATTTGTACCTTGAGAATTTCATACATAAATACTGTGTTTTCATAAAATTTATCACCAACTTCCTTCCTTCCAATCCCTCCAATGCATCCCCTCACAATGCCTCACTTCCAACTTCAAGTAGTCTTTTTGAGCTCACTGAGTCCAAATTAGGCTGCTCATATGTGCATGGATTTAGGTTAGCCACTGGAGCATGGGACAGTCCATCAGGAGCCACATCCCTGGGGAAAATTGATTCTTACCCTCCTGTAGCAGCCTTCAGCTGCCAATTCTAAGGGTGGGGCTTTTTGAGGCCATCTCCCATTCCTACTGGGTTTTTGACCAGCTTGGTCAAGTACAGGTCTTGTGCATTGCAAACCCAGCCCCTGTGACTCATGAGTACAATGACCCTGCCACATCTAGAAAACACTGCTTCATGCTAGTCTTCGGCAACCTGTGGCTATGACGATCTTTCTGCCCTTTATTCTGTATGGTCCCTTAACTTTGAGGGAGTGTGATGCAGATGTCCCAGATGGGGCTGATTATTCCATAGCTTCTTACTTTCTATGCTTTGACCAACTGGGGGTTTCTGTATTAACTACCAAAAGAGGCTTCTCTGAGGAGGGGTGAGTGGTACATTCATCTATGAGTATAAAGATAAGTAGAGGACAGTTTGATATTTTGTCCTTTTAGCAAAATAATAGTAGCAGGTTCTCCCATAGGGGCTATGACCTATACACTCACAGGTGCTCGTCCCAGTTAACGATAGTCGGCATGAGTTCCATGTTGTGCATTGGACCTTAAATACTATCAGAAAACAATCTATTCCTCCCATAGCATTCATCCCATTAAAGCATCAATGGTCATACCTTGCCAGGACACTCATTATTGTAGCTCCTAGGGTTCATAGATGGGTAAGACTGTTGGTGGCTTTACTTCCCCCAACAGCCTCCATGAGAACTTCCAAGACTAGGAAAGCTACCAATAGGGAGAGGTTTCCAAGCCAGTACCAGCTTGAGTTCTACATGTCTTGTGATTCAAGAATGTGCTGCCTTGGTGTCTTTCGTGATAAGGACTTGACATCAAGCTCCGGTGGGACACCAAGAACAATGGCAATAGTCTATATTGTTGACCCCAATGCCAACAACACTAATAGTGTAACCCACACTTGACAGTGGGCTTTTGTTTGATAGTCTCTGGTACCTCAAAGAGGCATTAACCCTCCAGTATAGAAAAACTCCTTTTGAACTCTTTCTATATACATTTAAAGCAGGTTTTAAGATGGCCTTTGCAATGATCTTTAGTACTGGTTATTCCTCCATGCACTCATTCTTCTGCTCTGCCCTTCCAACCTCCTTCTTACATCATTCTCCTTCCTCTCTTCAGGCCACCTGTATTCTAATACCCCACTCCCTTAGAATCCCCCCATGGACCTTTTCTGGTTTCCTAGCATCTGCAAGGACTCCAATTTAAGCACACAAATCTGAAGATTCAAAGTCAGGATCCCTAAATGAGAGAAAATATGCAGCATGCAGTCCAGTTTATAAACAGATTTCCACATGAGTAACTGTTTATTAAGGATATTGGGGGCGGGAAATAAGTTTACAACAAAAACTGTGGACAGACCAAAGCAAACTGCAGAAAATGAAGGAAAAGTACTTAGTCTGAGGCTAATTCTGCACAAGAAAGAGTGAGTCTCTGAGGTATTCATTTGCTGCTTTCTTTCTAACATTGGTGACTATTTTGAATATTACTCTTTAAGAAGCCCTAAACCAGAGAGGGACAGGCTAACAGGCATACATCCTCCCAACACACACACGTACACAAACACATATCTGGTTTGAGCAAATGGCTAGCACTTGCTCAGTATTAACAAGAGCCCACTTATTTCAATATTCCTTGCTTCATGTCTAGATCCTGCTCATTTTTATTGAATCTGAGAGTTTTCTATATTATCTGTGTTATGTGCACATTTATTATTCACTGGCTGCCACAAAAGTTGGTTTCTGCCATAAAGTGACTTTCTACCCACAGATTTTAGCAATGACTGAGGAAAGCCATGGCTGGAGTTGTTCTCATAGAAGGGGTCTCTGAACCCTACCCCTGGGGAGGATGGAGTCTTGGATCTGGTGGAAGAATTGTCCGATCTGTGAACATTGTTCATTTTTTATTGTTATTAAATAAATAACTATCTCTGAGTGGTCTTAAAACACTGGGCTCCCCAACCATCAACAATATTGTCAGTAGAATGGAAAACCCCTCAGAGGCACCTTAATTCCAAATATATCATAACCACTTAGAAATATATGAGCACTTTGTAACTGAAAACAATTTTAGGTTTATTTGACCAATTTGTCTAAAAATAAAAATAAAATTGATAATATTTGAAAACATAAAAATTCAGCCAAAAACAAACAGGCAAAGTGACAAGGTATATAACACAGTATTCCTTATATAAATGTTTGGGACCAGCTGTGTTCCAGATTTGGCTTCTTTTGGCTGACAGAGTACTTGTATATACATAATAAGAAATCTTAGATAAAAGACCCAGGTCTAAACATGGTTTTCAGTTAAGTTCTACATACACTTTCTGCACATAGCATGATGCTAATTTCATACAACATTTTAAAAATAATTTTGTCCAGAAAACCAAGTCATAATTTTCTAAATTTTTCTACTTACAGTGTCATGTCCTAGCCCAGAAAGTTTTATAATTGGGTGCACTTGGGATTAGAGATTAAATATGTTCAAGTTATGGTATGTCTTAATTTGATGATGAATGCTTAATTCAGTTAGGAAATTCTGCCCGCAGTGAATCTGGCTTCTTCTGGACAGCAAATGAATCTTATTGGATGAATTGGCAAGCTCCCATCTCCCAGGGCTATCTTTTTTGCTTTGCCAAGAAAGAGAGGAGAATGTACAGATCACAGCAGCCCTCTAACCCAGCCACAACTGAGCTTAGGGGCTGTAAGAGACTGAGAGGCAGAATGGAGCAGTCTGGAAGCAGAATTGCCTTAGGTCTCTGGGACTCCTGAGCTCCAAACCCACCTTTTCACTGCTTTCTTTCCAGTGTGAGCCCAAAGGAAGGAACTCTCAGGGCTACGGGTAACCAAAGCCAATATGTGTGGCTGAGAACAGCCAAGATTTTCTCCAAAAAAGCAACCATCTTGCTTCACAAGGAAGCCAAGCGAAAGGCTTTAGGTAGCTAATTGAAATTGATTTAGCAAATGCGAGGACACAGTTTGGAAGCCCAAACCCTTTTTGTTCCTTTGATTTAGTCTGCCTAACCTCTCTCACCATTTAATTCTAATTAGATAGAACCAGAAAATTGAACTAGCAGGAATAGTCATTGACATTTAATTAATGTCTGGCTTTCCATTTGGTGAAGAAGAAAGTCAACGTAATGGGGGATTGGCACAGTCATCTTGAAATGCAGACTGATAAAAGCTACACAGAGCCAGGGTTTTCAAAGGGCACCTTTGCCCCAAGTAGACATGTGCTCTTTTATCTGACTCACACTAGCCCCTATGAGGAGGCATAAACCTAGGGCCAAAGTTCCACCTGGCTCCCCACAGCCTAAAACAGAACTAAGAATGCGATAATACTCCAAAAGGTTTTGTTAAATATCACTTTAACAAAGAGGGCAATTTGGGAATGGGGCTGCATTACTTCCCAAGTGCATAGCTAAATCTTCTCAAAAAAGTCAGTTGAGAGAATGACATTTTCCCAAAAAGGTGAGAGAAAAGAGATGATGCCTTTGAGAGCCATCAGCAATGCCCACCTATGTGCAGATGACCCATCAATAGAGACAGCTTAGCTTTGCTTTGCCCAATCAGACCTACACATAAATCCCTAACTGCAGGGAATTATCTGACACACACCCCATAATACCACACACCATTTATTCCAGCCAACAAGATGAGAATTCCAAGGGGGAGACTGAGAAGGCATAACCCATCTGCATAGTGCATTATAGAAGCCAGTGTGGCATTCGGCATCAGTCACTGACTTGGAGCAAGCCAGAGTCCCAAGTCTGGATGTCTTGTGATGCCTGAAAAGGCTCTGCTCATACTGGGTATACAATGTATTCAACAAGTGCCTACTAAGTGTTTACTGAGGTGGCTCTGTTCTGGGACTGTGGATAAGTCAGAGGGTGCAAATGACGGCGGTTATTCTGAGATCAGAGTCCACTGAGGATGACGCACAGATAGATATATACAGAAGAATATAAATAACAAGTACTATGAAGATACATAAGACAGAAAGGGGTCAGACACTGATGCACAGGGAGGCATGTCTTTAATGTGATACCCCCATGATGAGCTTACATATAATCAGCCTTTCCGATGAGTTTACATGTAAGAAAGAGACCCACATGAAACAAAGGGGAAAGCACCTGGTTGTCTAGAGTCTGATAAGAGGCAACTGTAAAGACCTAAGGCAGGAACAAGCTTGGTGCGCCAAGAGAATTGCAAGAGGAAAGGTATGGATAGAGCAGAGGAAGGTAGAGAGGGGATGATGGGAGATGGAATCAGAGCCAGTCCTCCAGAGGGATGCCCCTCACTGGGAGGACCACAGGCTTGACTTGGGGCTCGCTGGAAAGGCAGCAGAGCTTTAAGTTCTGCAATACCAGTGTGTGTGTGTGTGTGTGTGTGTGTGTGTGT